>PVJL010010789.1:0-46880 GCA_004026885.1 Lyroderma lyra
CGAGGGGTGACTTCGGGGTCAAGAAAGACATGTTGAAAGAGAATTTTACAGGAAATTGCACTGTGTGACATAGTGCATAACCGTTTCTCCCCCCTCCCCCTTAGAAACCTTCATTACAAACCAGCGTGGTTCCGTGAGGTTTTCGGGATCAGACGTGTGGAGTCCTCACTGCATTTTCAGTAAGGCGACAGGTGATGGGCGTGGGGCCCAGCCTTGGGGACAAGCGGGTGACGTGCTTTCTTTCTCTCTTTTTCTTTCTTTCTTTCTTTCGTCAGTGTCATTCTCTGTTGGTGTAAAGATTAAATAAGAAAAATACAATTTGGGAAAATTAAAAATGAAAAGTTACCCTGAGACCCACCAGGTTAATACTAGTTTTCCTTATTTTTCTCAAATTCTGATTAAACCTTGGAGAAATGGTTCTTAACCCAGGACCAGCAGAGACTTCTGGGACAAAGGAGGATGCAGGTCTTTGCACCGGGTGTCGTTCCCACGGACAGCTGATTGCTGCTTACTGGTGGCTCAGTTCACAGGAGAAACAAAAACATCTCCTGGTGACAAAGAATGTTTTTCTGTCCCATCTCAAGGAAGGCCAAGGGGGAGAAGGATCGCCCCGCTTTGTGGGAGAGCGTTTGGTCCCAGCAGCCACACCCTGAAGGCTGCATGACACGCTCACACTTATCATTTAATTTAAGAAACTGGAGCAAGCCAAGAGCAACAGCTTGTGATTTGTGGGTGTCAAACACGCCAGAAAGCGGTCAGTGTGGAGCCAACAGATGGGAGGGGGCGCTTTTCCTTAGCTGTGCTGGAGGGGGAGGCCGACCTTCTCTCCAGTTTGGAGCCTCGGCCTTGTCTCTGCCGAGGAGAGCTGGCCACACCGCAGTGGCCTTCAGGGAAGTCTGAGTCTGCAGGCCCCTGAGCAAGAGGTCAGGCGTGGTTGCTTTAAAAATAAACTCCTGTGACTGTAACCCGGCTCAGCGCCCGCGTTTTTGGCCTTGGACTGAAGACACTGGCTGCAGCTGTGATTGGCATTCAGCAAAAACAGCCATTTCAGCATCTGAGAGGGCGATGAGGAAGAAGAGCCGAGTTCTATTTCTCCCTGTCTCGCTGCCGTTTCTCTCCACGGGACCAGACAAATCACCTCAATCTTTGTTCTTCCCTCTTCCTTCTGTCACACCTGCTCAGGATTCGGGACCTTCACCTGACAGAAATGTATTTTGGACCATTTATGTACCAGACACTGAGATAGACACTGGGAGTTCCATGGTGAACAAAATACGGCCACTCCTCACTTAACGACCTACCTGTTTAATGACTGATCAGACTTAACGACCAGTCCCGCAGGGGGAACCCACTTCCTCAGTCTTTGTCTCATTCTCACGGTCAGTTAGCAAGACTACATATTTCATTTATAAATGGTGGGTCACGTGATATCTATTGACAAATACATGCCCTGTGGTGCCACGACACACAACAAGACATCCCGCCTTTAAGCTCCTCACTTATTGATCAGTTCGCATAATGACCAATTCGCTTAAGGACCTTGTCTTAGGTGTGGAACTTGGTTGCTAAGTGAGGAGTGCCTGCAGACATGGCTTCTGCCCTTAAGGGCCTTAGAGTTTTGTTGGGTGTGTATCAGTTTTCCATAGCTGCCATAACAAAATACCAGAAACTTGGAGGCTTAAAACAACAGAAATGTATTGTCTTACAGTTCTGGATGCCAGAAGTCCAAAATCAAGGTGTTGGCACCGCTGTGCTCCTTCTAAAGGCTTAGTAAAAAGTCCTTCCTGCCTCTGCCGGCTCCCAGTGCTTGCTGGCAATCCTCAGCACTCCTTGGCTGATGGGTGCCTCACTCCAGCCTCTAACTTCACATGGCCTTCTCCCCTGTATGTCTGCACGACTGTGTCCAAATCCCCTTCTTACAAGGACACCAGTCATTG
The DNA here is from genome assembly GCA_004026885.1 of Lyroderma lyra. Classification (NCBI taxonomy): domain Eukaryota; kingdom Metazoa; phylum Chordata; class Mammalia; order Chiroptera; family Megadermatidae; genus Lyroderma; species Lyroderma lyra. Next base: position 1,938 of record PVJL010010789.1, read on the forward strand.
GATTCAGAGCCCACCCTAAATCAATAGTACCTCATCTTAACACATCACATCTGTAAAGACACTATTTCCAATGAAAAGGTCACATTCTGAGGTTCCACCTCACCCCATCAGCCGTGAGGATGGACAAATCTCCGGGGTAAGGGGTCGTAGGGGAATGCTCCAATGCTCACGTCTGCACGACGAGCTCTCCGGCCCCAGCCTGCTCCCGGAAGGAATGATTCTCCTAGGTGCTGAGGGTGATGTCAGGACCGGAGGCGGCCTTCTTGGGGAGCTCAGGGCTACCAACCAACTGGAGCTTACGTGATGGCAGGTGGAGAAGGGGTTAAGTGCAGGCCGACCAGACATACCATTTTAAATGGGTCCTGTCCCATGTCAAACGGTGCATATGGTCAGCCGACTGACCCCTTGGATTTGGCCCAGTGAGACCCGGCTGACCGTACGTACCATTTGAAATGGCAGAGTACCGTTGTTCTCTGTCTTGTTTAAAACCGTACGTCTGGTCAGCCTAGTTAAGTCAGGTTTCCAGGGTTAGAGGGAGATATTTCAATTTATCATACCACCATTACGTCTTTCTTTGAAGTTGCTCAGCCTCGCCTTTCTCTCATTCCAGCATCTTCTGGACACTTGGGGGCCGGTCCCAAGTCAGGGCCAACCAGTTTCACACAGTGAAGCCTGATACCACCTCACCTGGGGCTTCTGAGACCACAGTGTGGGGACAGCGTGGAAACCCGCCTGGTGCTCGACATGTGCACCTGAGGCAGTGTCACACCTGGAACGTCTCCCTTCTCACCCACAGTCTGTCCTCCAGCCACGGCCAACTGGATAGTGTATCCTTGCAATGCTCCTTCTCTGCTGTCCGTGTCTGTCACTCACTGGACCTCACGCCCCAATAAAGGACTTGCCTTTGAGTGTTTGAGTCTGCTTTTTGGGGAACCCAGGCCATTATAGTTGTGTGACCTTGGGAAAGTGCCTTAATTTCTCTAATCTCAATGCTTTCATCTTCAAAATGGGAGAAAATAGGAGTACTTCCTGGGGCGGGCAGATTAATGGCCCCCAAAGAGGCCCACATCCTAATGCCTGGAACCTGTGAATATGTTGGATTACATGGTAAAGGGAAGTAAAAGCTTCAGATGGAACTAAGATTGTTGATCAGCTGCCCGGAAAACAGGAAGATCATCCAGGTGGGCCCAGGGTAATCAGCATGTCCTGGAGGTGGCAGAGGACAGCAAAACAGAGGTGGGCCCGCTGAAGACACAGAGGGGCGCAACGTTGTTAGCTTTGAAGATGGAGGAAGGGGCCGCAAACCAAAAAAGGGGAGTGGTCTCTAGAAGCTGGACAGGGCCAGACACGATTCTCCCCTAGAAACTTCAGGAAGGAATGAAACCCACTGACACTTTGATTTTAGCCCAGTGAGACCTGTGTCCCCCTTCTAAACTTCCAAGCTGTAAGATAATACATTTGTGCCATTTTAAGCCACTAAGTTTATGGTGATTTGTTATAGCAGCAAATAGAAAATGCTACACTTACCTCATGGGCTATAGTGACAATTGTGTGAGGTAATACATGTAAAGTACTCAGCTCAAGGCCTGGCATAGAGGAGACGGCTCTTACTGCTGTTTACTGTAGCAAATAACTCCAGAGTGCCTGTCAAACACTGAGCAGACCCCTGAGTCCCACCCCTGGTGATTCAGAAGTCTGGGAATGGGCAGGAAAACTATGGCCTTTAAGAGTTACACAGGTGACCTTGACATACAGCCAGGACCTGGAAACATACCTCTGAGACCCAGATTATAACCTTGGGGCCACCAACACCACTCATCCCCTGGTCCCTTTGTATTCTTGTCCTTGTCCCATCTCAGGCTGCCCCAGCCACCTGAAAAAGACACCAGGGCCTGAAATAGCAACCACATCCCTCAGTCTGAAAACACCTTCCTGTCAATTTGCTATTTTTGTCACTGCAAATGCCTCATATTCTACATTTAAAATTTGAAGACACTTATTCTGGCATCATAAATGTACTAGACCATATTCTGTCTGGGGTTCCTGGACTAGCAGCACGACCTAGAATTTGTTAGAATTCCATCCCATCCCAGACCTATTGAATCAGAACCTCTGGGTGTGGGGCCCAGCCATCTGCATTGTAACAAGGCCCTCTAGGTGATCCTGATAACACAGCGACGTTTGATAGCCATCCCACCATGGCATGGGGCATTGTACCAGGTGCCATATGCAAGATACCACCTTCAGGGTAGATGACCCATATCATAGGGGCATAAATATCATACCCTGTTTATTCCTATCCCCCTCTAGGATCAGTCACATAGGATATAAGGTTATCAATTATTTTAACAAATATTAACTGAGTGCCTACCAGATGTGAAGCACTGAGCCAGAAAGTGGGGTACAGTGGGGAACAATTTAGCTTGGGACCTGACCTCACAGAGCTAACAGAGAAGACATTCCACAAATCATTATCTAGTAATACTGTACAATTTTCAGTGTTTTTAAATTAGTGTTTCTCAAACTTTAATTTGCATACGAGTCACCTGGGATCTCGCTAGAAGGCCGATTCTGCTTTGGAAGGTCTTTGGCGGGGCCCGAGCAGCCACCGCTCTAACCAGCTCTCCGGTGGTTCTGAGGCTGCTGGTCTGAGGGCCGCCTTGAGTAGCAAATCTGAAAAACTTCTCAAGGCAATGTCATATCCATTATCCCATTCTAACCCACAGTTTCTCTGATAGGAAGAAGTGGCAAGAATTACTATCCTTATGTTCAGGTGAGAACACTAAGGTCCTGAGACTTTGTCATGTCAAGGGTTTGTGCCCTAGAATCCAGCAGCTCCTGGGCCTGGGCCGAGTTATCAAGAGGTGCTGGCAGCTGAGACAAGAACAACACGGGCTCCCAGATGAACTCGGGTTTTATCACAGTCCACAGAGCTCTCTCTGCCCCAGTCCCGATGTGGAGGAGATGGCTGCTAGGGTGTCCCTCCTGTCCAGGACTTTGATAAGGACAGTGCACTCCCCAGTCTCCGAAGGGGAAAGAATAACACCGGAGCTTTGCAGCCAACCCCACTCCCCTGCTTTTGAAAATAAAAGCCTCCCAGTCTCCTTCCTACGGGAAGGGAAAATAGGGCACAGGCTTTTTCTTGGCTTGTTTCCAGTCAGGCAGCTGGAATCTATTGGACACGTCCAAACAGTCACTCTTTCCTGAGATGGGCTGGCTGGGCAAAAGCTGTGTTTCATTCAAGATCGCTATTTCCTCTCTTGGTCCCCCATGCGCCTGGACTGAGGGGTGCCCCCACCACCCGGTGCCACCCTTTACCTCTTGTGTCTGGCTCTGTTTCTTGCCAATGCTGACATTTCTCAAGGTTTGGCTAGGTGATACGATTCCAAGGGATTTAAGGAATTCTTCCTTTTGGAGGATGCACCCCACATCATATCAAACATTAGAAAGCACCCACACCTCATGTAGTCAGTATTTGGCCAATCTGAACAAATCCCATTTGTTATTTTGGCCATAAAAATGATATGACTTTTATCATTCTACTGTTAAAATGGTACACCTACAAGGTACATCCAATTTACGACTGACTGTGGTTTGTCAACAATCATGCGTACTAGAAAATCTTTGCAAAGTAAGGAAAGCAAGCTTTATTGTTTCTAAGCATCCTGAATTTTTATGAATTCCAAATTTAACTATTCATGAAGTTTCGTGTGATATTTTTGTAGGCATTTAATCAAATCTTCATTAATTTCAATTTCTAGCTGTCCCACTTTGGAGTTCCCGATGATTTCTTTAGAAGAGTTTCTTGAACATTTCTGCAGGTCCTTGAGGGTTCTGGCCGGGACGTGGCCCTGAGTGCTGAAGGGTAAGGCTGGTAGGAATTTGGGCGAAGGGGGCGGGGATGCCGCCAGAGGAAACCACCCGCCAGCATGGTGACTCTTCATGGCACTTTCTTTAGTTCCTGTATTTCCTTATCTCCAGGGATTCAGTTTCATCCAAAAATGTGGTTGCCATGGTGACTGGGGATCTCAAACTGGGTAGAGAAAACTAGGAAGAATCACCAGGTCCAGGGACTTTGCTCAAATTGACCGAATTTTAATTGTAGAAATTGTGATGAGCCATGGGCAAGGGGAATGCATCCCAGTTTGGATTGAAAGGAGGGTGGGACGGGGCCTGGGTAGACAGCTAGGTGACAGCCCTGCGAGTCTGGGTTAGTCCTGTGGGCTTGGGTGTCACATGGCCTTTCAATCTTGGCTCATCTCGTCCTTTATCATGTGACCCTACATAAATAATTTCACTTCTCTGTGCTTTAACCTGTATAATAAGGTAATAATAATAATGCCTGCCTCCTTGGTCTGTTGTTGAGATTAAATAAGATAATGCATGCAGAGTGCTTGGTATATAGTAGATGCTCAAATATTATTGTATTAAAAAATGTGTGCATTTGTGTTTATTGAATTCTATCTAAATAATATTTATTTTTATTACTTTTATTCATTTGTATATACAATTATTTATTATTTTTATTATTCTGGGTGGGGTCATTCTCAGTGTCTCTGTCCTCATATAAATGACACGCCACCAATCCTAAAGGAGAAGACAATGCTTTTTTTCCAATGGCTTCTGTGCATGTTAAGGCCCTCAGACACCCACAGCTAAATCCAGAAAAGTTAAAGGATGAAAACAAAGCCCCTCAAGAAACATCAAGCTGGGTGACCTTGCTGTAGCAAGGGTAACGGGGGTGGCAATTAAATGTTTCGCTTGGTGATTCTCAAACCCTGGTGTACATTGGGAAAGTCCCAAGTCCTCCATGGGATCCTGGGAAATGAAAGAAGGGGAAGGGAGACTTCAAGGGAGGTTTTATGGGCCAGGCTTGGAGGTGGCTGGCATTGCTTCCACTCCATTCCATCAGCTAGACTCCAGCAGATGCCACCACTGAGTGGACGGGGGCCTGAGAAATGGGTCAGCCGCACAGCCAAGAGGAAGACCAGCCAGCCACTGCCACTATGGGTGATTTTAACGCAGAGCTAAATCTAAAAACTGCTCTCCTTGGGTAAAAGGCAAAGAAAATAGAAGTTTCAAACCATCTGAGACAGAAGGAAGCGAACAAAACATCTGACAGTGGAAGAGAGGCTTACTCTTCAGAGCATTATCACATACACCCACCTGAGTGTTCCCAACATGGTATCACAACCTGCTCTTCAAAGTCCTACAGCCCCCTGTGCAGGCCTCCCCTTCCCCAGCCAGCACACTGCAGGTTCTCATGTGCCCACGCTTCTCCCCAACTACACTGGGGGCAAGGGTTTCAAAGTCTCCATCTCTGGAACCTGACTGCTGGACGCAGTGCCTGGCAGAGTCCTAAGTGTTGGTTGAATGCAGTTGCACAGGAGACAGGGGCAAGGAAGAAAATGAGAGACAGAGGAGTAAAACCTCAGTGGCTAAGAGCACAAAGTCTGCCTCTCAGTAGCTGGGAGACCTTGGACAGGTTCCTTGTTTGGAAAAATAGGATTCCAAACCTCCTTGAATGCTTGTTGTGAGGGTTAAATGAGTGAATGTATTAGACACTCTTCTAATGTGCTTAGGAGAGTGTGTGACTCATAGTAAGTCCTGGGTGAGTATTGTTGCTATTTTTGTTAGTAAGACAACAAGAAACCCCACAACTGAAAGGGCGTAAGGGGAGAAATGCGCAATCACAACAAGCAGGGCCTGTTTGCACACAGAACTGGGGGTGAGGAGGAGTCTGATGGAGACAGAAAATTTCCCCACGTACCATGGCCAGGAAACTTCAAAGCAAGTAAACATCAGAGGGTGACATTTAACTTTTTACAGAGCAGGTGGAACATCACGGTCCTAGCCTCAGCAGGCTGGGGCAGGAAATGGGTCAGCCAGAGTTGAACGGTTGATACAGGTGAATTAAGGAGTCCCACGGTGCCAAGTCGAGGCTGAAGTTTTGAAGAGGAAATGAGGGGTGTGTGGGGGAGATACACCTGGGGAATCTGAGATCCACCAGATAATATAATACTTGACTCCATCTACAGGCAAGAGATGACTGCTTTATTGCATTAAAGTTTCCATAATTCAAAAGATACATCACAGCAGCCATATGGTAAGATTTCAAAGGTTTGGAGGACATTTGAAGACATATTGGGGGTGGGGGAAACCTTCAACGATAAGACTAGGGGGGAGATAATGCCATGATTCAGTTCAGTCATTCAAGGTTTAGGGTTATTTCTCATGGCAATGGTACATAGACCACTTCTGATGACACCAGGATCAGGTATACGATTTGTGGGTTACCTGGACTCTGCCAGCTCTTTCTCATTTATTTGCTCCTCTCAGAAAGGGATCAAGAGATGGAAAACAAGATGAGATGCTAATTATTCAAATCTAATAATAATAAAGGAAGTAGTTTGAGCCTACTCTCCAGAGGAATCTGGGTGATGTAAGCTATGGCTCAAGGGAACTCCAGGATCCCTTCTGTTGTTAAAACACTGGGGTTCAAATCCTGCCTCTACGTGGGGGTGGTGCTGTGGTCCCCCATCAGGAAAGAGGACACCAGCTGCTTGCTTGGTTTCCTTTGCGACTAGTCAGACCTTTGTGAAGTGTGTGATTAGAGTTGGAAGAACAGTTCATGATTGAAGAATGTTCTAATTCTCTGCTACTCCCAGCCAATGCCTACAATTTTGTAGCCAAATAACCAGCCCTTGACTGAGGGCCCTGACATCCATTACATACATTTACCTCTTACGATTCAAAGTTACCTTAGAAATCAAGGGATCTGAGGAGAGAGGCTAAGAATATGGTGAGGGCTGAGGCAGGTACAGGGGAATGGACACCTTGGAGAGGAGTGAAATGGGAGCCAAAGTGGCAGAAGTCCAGATTCATGTCTCTCTTATGTTTAAATTCCTTCTAGTTCTCTACTGCCCCAAGAAAGTAAATCCACACTATTTGCATGGCCTTCAGTCCCCTGGGAAATCTACCTCATCCTTTGCCACTTCCCATTCACTACTCTGAGGCTACACTGGTTTTATTTTGGTTCCTTAAACACACCAAGCTTTCCCCCGCCTGTCCACACGTTCTGGCCTCTGCCCGGAAAACCCTCCTTGCTGCCCATGACACACCTGACTCTTCAGTTCACTCTGGTTTTGAGAGGATGGGACATTTCCACTCCCAGAAGGGATCTTGCTGACTTAGCAACTGTTGTGCCCCTGACCTTTGGCACATCTGTATAGTCACCATTCAAGTGGTTGTTGAAGTAATAAACTTGTTTCACTGTTTGGTTGGGCAAGTCCCACAGCTGGGTTCCCGGTAGGATGAGGCTTGGCGAGTGGGCTGAGTTTCCATAAAGTCCTCCTATCAGGTTCTAATTTTGGTGAGACTGTCTTTGTGGGCACAAGCGAGTGTGTTGACACTTTTGATTCAGGTCTCCGGTTACCCAGCTGTGCCCCATGGAGGCTGGGTTCACAGAAGAAAGCCTCAACCTGCATTCACTTCTATTTCATTCTGCCATAGGAGCAGTGGGGGTGCCACCTAGCTAGAAACCCTAAGAAATATGGCTCAAGAAGATGGTCAGGATCTCAGTGTCACAGCTGATAGCCTTTGACTAACGCCCCTGGTGTTATAGTGAGAGTTCCAGCACTGAGAGTGAAATGCATACCAGATTCTGAGCACTACGAGTGAAACAAGAGTACAAAGGCAACTAAACTACTCAGGTAGTTTTCCTCTCCTGGGACCCAGAGGGACCTTCCACCATGTGAATCCTGGAGGTAGAAAATGGGGCTGCCCTCCCAGGCTAGAAAATGCAAGTAGCCCTTACGTAAGATGTGTTACACCCAGGAGGGGGTGAGCCTCCCTGAGAGCCTCCCTGTAAAGAGTACTGCTCACTCTAGGTATCAGAATTTTTATAATTTTAAAAACTTTCATGAATAACACCACTGTTAAATATTTTTTCATATTCTTATTCATATATGTGTGTGTGTGTGTGTGTGTGTATGTGTGTGTGTGTGTGTGTGTGTGTGTATATATATATATATATATATATATATATATATAATATATAGTCTGACAATTAAGTTCATGAACTTTCTACTGTACGCTTATGTTGGCAGCACTGTACAAACAACTCCGTAAGGTTTCATAACCTTAATATATCTGTGTCTCACAACTGTGTTTGTGCTGATGTGTGGTGGTGTCTTGCTGAGTAGCAATCATTATTGTTGCGTGGTTCTTTTGTGCCATCACGAGAATGTCAGAGCTTGAAGTAGAGCAACAAACAAACATTAAATTTTTTGTGAAACTTGGCAAGAGTGGAAGTGAAATCAAGGACATGTTAGTCCAAGTTTACAGGGAAAAGCCATGAAGAAAACAGCAGTGTACAAATGGATTAAAAGTTTATCTGAGGGGAGAGAAGTGTCACTGATGAAGAGAAGTCAGGGCTGCCAGTAACGAGCAGAACTGATGAAAACATTGCAAAAATTCATTGAATTGTGCATCAAAATTGTCAACTGACAATTGAGAAGCATAGCAGACCAAGTAAACATCAATAGAGAAACAGGAAAATCTTTTCTGAAAATCTTGGCATGAGAAATGTGTGTGCAAAAATGGTCCCAAAAGAGCCCACTGATGAATAAAAGAAAAGGAGAGTTGAAATTTGCCAAGACCTTTTGGAGAGGCAAGATGATGTTTTGGGCCATGTTATCACTGGTGATGAAACATGGGTGTACCAACATGACCCTGAAACAAAGCATCAAAGTGCACAATGGAAGTCAGCCAATTCTCCACGACCAAAAAAGTTTTGTCAGTCCAAATCAAGAGCCAAAACAATGTTGCTAACCTTTTTTGATATCAGAGGGATTGTTCATTATTAATTTGTACCAATTGAACAGTCAACCAAGTGTACTATTTGGAAGTGCTGTAAAGGCTGCGTGAAAAAGTTAGATAACAACCTGAACTTTTCGCCAACAACTCACAGCTCTTGCATCATGACAAGGCACCAGCTCACACAGCACTGTCTGTGAGAGAGTTTTTAGCCAGTACACAAATAACTGTATTGGAACACCCTCCCTACTCACCCGATCTGGCCCTCAATAACTTTTTTCTATCCTGGAAGATAAAGGAAACATTGAAAGGAAGACATTTTGATGACATTCAGGACATCAAGGGTCATACGAAGACAGTTCTGATGGCCATTCCAGAAGAAGAGTTCCAAAATTGCTTTGAAGGGTGGACTATGTTGGTGCATAGCTCCCCAAGGAGAGTACCTCAAAGGTGACTATAGTGATATTCAGCAATGAGGGACATAACACTTTCTCTAGGATGAGTTGGCGAACTTAATGTCCGACCTCCTACATACATAAAATACACACAGGTAACCCCCATATATAACATGGCACTTTTATAACATGGTTTCACTCTAACACAATTTGAGAATTAGAGAAATTCTTAAACAACATGGAACATAATAAGAGCTTTTAAGAGCAAAAGTTATCTTATTTGACATCAGGGAAATTGGTGGAAATGACATCTGGGGATGAGAGCAGAGGTGAAAAGAAAGAAGTTAAACACTACTCTAAAAAGCATAAAGAAAGGCCTAGACTTAGTCGAATAGTTAGAACTTTATTTCCTAAATGAAGAGCCTTCCACTGAAAGAAGCACAATTTAAGAGAGAACTTCACAAGTGCTTAGCACCATATAACGAAATGTATAAAGATCTCTCAGCTAAAAGCAAGCAACCAAAAATAACAAATTTTTTGCAAAAGTACAGAATAGAAGTCAAGATTATGCTGAAGGAAGTTCAGAGGATGAAAATTCCTTGTCAAAAAGAAAACATCCTTGGTTAATGGTGGCTTAGATAGTGATGAGGGAGAAAACATTATTTAATATATATTAATATGTTATACTTTTGGTGAAAATTGCTTTAATAAAGATATTTATCTTAATTATAAAAATATAATAGTATGTTTTTTCAATATTTGGAACCTAACCCCCTCTTTTGTACTAGTTCTTTGTTTCATACAACACGAATTTGCATAACATGGCATTTTAGGAACCTAACTAACAACTGTGTTATATGGAGGTTACCTATATACAGTAGACTCTCAATTAACCGGCACCCATGGGGATTGGGAGATGCTGGATAAATATAAGAAGACTCTCCATGGACCAGAACTCAAGACTCAAAAATTTTTCTGGTTCCTTGAGTTACACTTAACGGAGAGTCTACTGTATTCTTGTTTTTATATATTCTTGTGTATATATGTGCGTATTCTTGCGTATACATGCATGTATGTGTACAAGAGTACAAAAATAAAAGAGGATTTAGCAGTGGTTATATCTGAGAACTGTTGAGGACTAGCAGTATTTTTCTTATCTAAATTTTCTAAAGTTTTTAAAATGAAGATGCTTTACTTTTAAAATAAGAAACACAATGAAAATAATTTTAAAAATAATATGCTCTCATTAAAGAAAATAATTGCAAAATATAGTAGAGTTACAAAGGAGGAAAAATTACTCTGATGATTATTTACGTGTTGGGTTTTTAGAATTCTGTCTTTCTTAAAACATAAGCTATTTTATCTTAATTAGCACAGTTATTATTATACTACATGTAAAATATTTTGCCTTGCATTTATGAACTTGCTTCAGTATAAGTATATTTCATGTTATGACTTAGTTTTGACAATATTATTTTAACTTGTGAATAATATTCTAACTATTAATGAACTTATTATACATCAAGTTGACAATGCACTGTAGAATTGTATGCCTGAAACCTATGTAATCCTTGCTAACAGATGTCACCCCAATAAGTCTAACAATAAAAATGAATTAAAAAAAAAAGACATTATAGTTTGACTTTTACTTGTTTCCTCATTAGGGGACATATTCTCTGTTTCCAATATTTCATGATTATAAGCTGCCCTTAGCCTGCCATTCATAGCATTGAGATTTCATTCTGAAGGCAACAGGAAGTCACTGACAAATTTTAAGCAGCCAAAAGACATAATCAAGTTTTATTTCTGAAAGATCTTCTGGCTGGCTCACCTCGGGGTGAGACTAAAGGTCGGCAGAACAAGGAAGCCGGGGCTGAAGTAGAAACCTCCCCCGTCTCCTGTTGCACAGAAATTTGTGCTTACAGTTCCAACTCTTGCCTTCACTTTATGAGCAGTTTTAAAATTTTTGAGCACTGTAGACATTGGGAGTCTAACTTGCCCATTTTACAGATGATCAAGGAAGGCTCAGAGAGTTTAACTGGCTTCTTTAAAGTCATGTAAAGCTCTAGGGGCGTACTGCACGAGCACCCAAGGCTTCTGCTTTTCTCTCATGTCCTTCACGACAGTAAGTAACATGAAGTACATGTCCTTTCGACTCTCAGCTCCGTGCTAAGTTGAAGAAGGGTTTATAATTACGTAGGGAAGGCAGGGGTCCTTGATGATGGTGATGGTGGCAGTATGTCAGTGGCAGTGTTGGTGGTGATGATGATGATGGTCGCAGTGATTCCTTAAAAAGGACAAAACACCTCCGCAACTATGGTCTCCTTGGATCTTCAGAATAACTCAAATAATAGTGCCCATGGTTTGCTTCCAAGCTGGGCATCATGTGAGATATTTTATACGCATGATTTCATTTAATTTATACCACAGCTCTGTGAGATTGGTGTCATTCTTGCCATTTTCCAGATGGGAAAACTGTGGCTCAGAGAAATGAAATGACTCACCCAAGTAAACGAGGAAACAGGAATTAAAAGTCAGTTCTTCTCGCTCTGTGAGTTTTGCCAGGATTCTTTTGCAGGCTTAGCCATTCAGACAATGCTTTCCTCTGGCAGGTAATTCATCACCCTGTTGAAGGGCCTGGCTGAAAAGAAAGGAAGCAGACTGACTGGCCAGACCAGCTACACGGCTATTGCAAATGGGCTGGCCACTCCTGCCCGAGGGGACCCTCTTAGGGACGTAAGACAGAGGTGGAACTCCCCACAGCAACAGTGCCCACCCGTAACCGTGGCTGTGACCACGAGTCCCAAACAGGCACTGGGCTCTTTTGCTCAGACCACATTTATGGACGTTATGAAGACTGCCATCTCCAAGGGTATAAGACACAAGATGTGACAGGAACATGAGCTGCCAGAAAACAGAACTGTTTTTCAGCCTTGAAATCCTCTAAACAATCGATCACTTCTCACAGGCTCCCATCAGCCTAAATCTAAACACTTGTTACAGGCCACAGAGTTTCTGGGCTAACGAAACTGCCCAATGCAGAGACGCTCTGGAAATGTGACAGCAAACATTCATTACCGTGTCATTTCAATGTGAACTTATTTAGAACAGCTGTACCTGGTTCAGGGACACAAAAGCAGCCCACGATTGATTTACCACCCGTGATTAATTTACTGGAGAAAATACCATAAGAAAAAAAATGTGCCATAAACAAACCATAATAATCTGTAATAAAGTGTAATAATCTGCCCCTACTGTATTGGAGATAGTCATTCTCCTATAGCTTAGTGAGATGGAAGGAAAAGTGTGACAAGTGCCCAAAGCACTGAAAGTGAGGAAAAGTAGTTTTTTCTTAAAACAACAGCACCATTCTCAGCCAGGGAACTACCCCAAAACAAAAACAAACAAAAACAAACAAACAAACAAAAAGCCACTGCTCATTCTTATTCAATGAAGGGGAAAACCCAGGACCCCCTAGAGTGCTTGTCCGTATTTCAATCATTAGTACAAATGGCTGTTGCTGGGTGTCACTGGTTTTACTCACCACGTGGAAATGGATTTCTCTTCCCCACCCCACCCCAGGTATCAGCACAGTTCACCTTCCCCTGCTTTTAGGTGTTTATTTACACGTCACCTTCTCTGAGACCTCCTCTCTAGTTCTCTCCCTAAAGTCACAATAAATCTCTATCTCAAAAATCTAGATCTCTATCTAAAATCCCCTCAGCACTACCTAGTCATCTCTCTGCTTTTTTAGCTTCTGAGCATTTGTTACTACTTCACATACTCTGTAGTTTACTTATTTTGTGATTGTTAAGTTCCCCAAGAGTAAGGATCTTTGTTTTTTTTTTCCTTCTGTTTCACCGAACAAGCATTGTGCCTAGCACACAGTTGGCTCTCAACATATGTGTGCTGAACAGACGAATGAAGGAAGGAATCCATTTCTTCAATACAGGAGTGGTGGACATCACTTATTCAGCCTCTACTTTCTATTAATACCAAGCACTGCTAAGTCCTTCCATCTAAGGGAGAAAACCCAAAATGCTATTTTGAAATGGCTGCAAATGTTACCCTTCGCCCTGGGGTATGGGAGCAGGGTTTATCCTGGGGATAAAACTGCTCAGCTGTGGGCGACAACGTCCAACCGCACTTCGACTGCACACAACTGAGAGGACGACTGGCTGAAGTTGCTCTTCAGAAACGAAGTAAAATTATGACCATGACTTCCTTGGACAGCATTTCTGGTCATTTTTGTGAAGGAATTTTTAGTTTTCCCAGACAAATGTTGGAGCTGAGTTGGGAAGGCATCGTAGACTCCATGTGAAGGACTCCAAATGGGGCACGACAGATCGGCCTACAGTGTGATGTCTGAGCCCAGCAATATGCCTAATCCGTTAGCAAATCAGGTGCACAAGGCTATTTGGTAACTGTACTGCATAACTATACCAGGTGTTAAAATACAAAAGTATTGAAGTCAATAGCCTCTGTCCCGCAGCCTTCTCTCCCAGTTCCCACCACCACTGCCTTGAGCGCCCTGGCCCCAGTCGCAGGACCTCTGAACCTCCCCAGTGATCAGACATAGCAAGGACCCTTTAGGACTGGTTGCCCATTCCCGGAGCCACAGCAGTTAAGTGTTTTGACTCTCATCCCTGCCTCCACACACACCAGCTCAGTCTTGGACGTGAGTGGGGACTAAAGGAGGAGGCTTTGTCCACACCTGGGCTGAAGCAGAGCAGAGACAGTAGCAGAATGGAAAACGGTCAGGGGACAGCTATAGGCACAACAATGGAAGTTACCATGGGGAGGGGAGGTGGGGGGTACAGTTAAGCCATGCAAGCACTTGCCAAACCTCTTCAGAAATATCTGGAGGGGACTGGTTTCCTGCACTCAGAGCAAAGATTCAGGCTATTAAATCTGGCCATTAAAAGAAAATGAGCTTACAGAAGACTGGGAAATTTGGGGATACTGGGCCTACCTGACAGACAGAAACAATGGCCCTTCCCATGCTAATTCTGATCGTTTCAATTTAATATCAAAGAATAGCTTGTGTCAGCAAAGAACAGGCTGAAAACAGCATAATTGCCCCCCCCCCTTGTATTTAATCAGATGTTCAACTATGCAGGGGATGTGCGTGGCTACGGCTGGCTTCATAATGCCATTTTCAAACTTGACACATTCCATAGGCATGAGCCCCCCCAGGGAAAGAACACGGGTAACCGCTGTGTTTACTGAGCTCTCTGCTCAGCTCCAGCAGTCTTTTCTTTTCTCTTAATATCAGAAAAATTAATGGGAAACTATAAGACAGAAATACAAGCAATCATGTTCAAGAGGCCCAAGCAAACATAGCAGGGGGGTATTATTCTACCTTCATCACTCCTCACTTTCACAGGCTTTTTGCCTGGGAGCTCTCTCTCCTCCCTTTGTCTCTCCATGCTGGATATTTCCTTTTCTTCTCATATTTATATCTTCACCTTATTGATACGGCTGCATCCCACTCCCTGACAACACGTTGGCCCCAGGCCAGGACCTGAGGAGAGCCTCTGCTGGGGCTTGCAGAAGGCAGATAAATGGTTTCCAGCTCACAGCAGAAGAGCCAGCTTAGACCTGGAAGCCAGCAAGCAAAAATGACCGCTCACCCTGATAGCTAGGCCCCAGGGGAGAGAGAGAGCTATCAAAAAGTCTGTGAGGAAAAAGCAGGTGGTCCTTTCACCTCCCTTGCCCTATAGGACGGTAAATACTTTTGAGAAACAGTCCCCTTTGAGACCGGGGAGGTATGTCTGCCATACCTTGCATACTCAATCAGGATATTCCAGAGCAAATAGCTTCTCTGCTACTTCTCGGCCCTTCTTGCCCACAATCTGCACCTCACTCCACTCTGGCCACACTGAGCTCCTTGTGGTTCCTGGGACCTCCAAGAACATTCCTCCCTCAGAGCTCTGCACCTTCTGGTCTCTGTCTGGAACACTGTAGATGTCTACGTGACATTCTCCCTCACTTTCCTTGGGTCCTCACTGAAATGTCACCTTCCCAGAGATACTATATGATGATTGTATCAAACATATATCTCTAGTCACTCTCTCCAGTCTTACCCAGCCTTATTTTTCTTTCTAGCACTTTCTTCACCAGACATATATGACTTTGTTTAATTTCTGTCTCTCCCTATTAGTACATAAGCTCTTGATAGGAAGCATGTGTCTGTTTTATTTGTGGCAGAGACCTCAGTGCCCAGGAAAGAACTTGGCACAAAGCAGATGCTCAATAAATACTGTTGATTGGATGACTAGAGGGTTCCCCAACTTATTCACCACCAAACATTGTTTTATTACAAGTTTTCCTCCTAAAAATCTTAGAAACTGTTATCATACCACTGAAAGCCTCTCTGGGCTTTTAAGAAGCAGAAACTTATCTGATGTACCCTCACAAACTTATTATATTTCCAGCCATGAGGTGTGTAGTAGACCTTGTTAGCTTCATCTTAGATGGAATTAAAATTTACATTAGTCTCTCCAGTCACCGACACCCAGGGGACAGGAGTACCCAGGCTGGGGATTGATGTTTCGTTCCTTTAGTAATACCACTCTTCTCACTAAAGAAACATCCCTTCACACACCACGTGCATATACACCTGTCAACACTCCATGCAGACTGCACAAGTACTGGACTGGAGAATATCCCATTTGACCATTCCATATCATACAAATATTTTTGAGGCACCTACTAGATGCTGGCAATGCAGCAATAAACAACAGGGCTGTAGCGCTTACACTGTAGAACTTACATGGTGAATGCTTGTTAACTTGAATTAAAATTAACCTCAAAATCTAGAATCTTCAAGAACATATATCCGTGTTGAAATTTTTCTTTCTCAATGTTCTGGAAATTGATACTCGTGTTGGTTGCACAAGACTGTGAATGTACTCAATCCTACTAATTGTACATTTTAAATGGTTAAAATGGTAAATTTGATCTTGTGTATATTCTACTACATTTTCATTCTCTTTTCAAGGATATGCCTTAAATGTGTTTTGTGGTTTATGAGTACCATCCTGCACTCCTTTCACTTACAGGTTTTTGGTTATGTACAATAGGAGCTTATGCAAAGAGTATTGGGTAGCTCACAGAATTATCAGGAAGACTGGAGACACAGGGTTGGGCTGTATTTTGAGGATTAGCAGTCATAGCCACACTGCAGAACTGCTCTGTTACCATCGTTGCCTGGCACTGGATGCTACAATTCGCAATGTTGACACTTAAACCAGGAACTTACTTTACTGTAACTGCTGCCCCTGACTTCAAATTAGTAGTACGTCTGCACCAAGGCGTTGATCTTTCAGTCACTACCATTGCCAAAAAGATGCCTGTGCTTTAGCTGCAAGGGCGCCTGGGGAAATGTTTTCATCATTCTTGGAGCCAGGGTTCTTGAGGCAGGACTTTCTTCAAACACAGAAAGGGCTTTCTGTAGGTGCTGTGCAGTCAGGAAACATGATACATGTTCCCTATAGAAACACTCTTACTGTTTTACTTCCTAACTACACTTCCCTTACTCATTGCTTTTTCATACCCCTATAGAACAGACATTAGAATAGTTGGAGCTTTCCCCAAATTGCTCTGCATACAGATGCACCAGGGGTCTTGGGCTCTCTGGAAAGGGTCAAGAATACAGAGCAGGTTCTCGGCAAGCCTAACACCCAAGATACTCAGTCCCCAGGCAAAGTGCAGAGGTTTGGGACAGAGTGTAGGACAGAGTAAACAGACAGAGGTAGGGTGATCTCAGTGACAATTCTCACCCTGGAAAAATATTGTCAACCTAGCAGTACTTATGAAGTACATCCAATTTATATTCATTCACCAATTGAACATTTCACATATATTTATTAAGCACTTACTGTGTACAATGGGCCAGGCCCTGCTATAGGTGCTGGAGATCCAGCAATTGACAAAAATAGACAAAATTTACTTCCCCCATGTTACATTCTAGTGGGGAAAGATTGACAATAAAGAAATACGAGATACACAACGCATTAGGTGGTGGTAAATGCTATAAAGAAAACCAAGCAGGAAAGGGAGTGTATTTGTTGGCTATGGCCACTATAACCAAGTACCACAGACTGGGTGGCTTAAATGACAGAAATTTATTTTCTCAAAGTTATGGAGACTAGAAGTCCAAGACCAAGGTGTCAACATACTCGTAGACGGTTTCTTCTGAGGCCTGTCTTCTAGGCTGGTAGGTGGCCGTCTTCTCTGTGTATCTTCACATGGTTTCCCCTCTGCATACCTGTGCCCTAATCTCTTCTTATAAGGACCCTGGTCTCAGTGGGTTGGGGGGCCCACCCGTATAACCTCATTTTACCTAAATTACCTCTTTAAAGGCGCTACCTTCCAATGTAGACACATTGTGAGGTACTGGAGCGTTTGACTTCAATATATGAAATTTGATGGGAGACAATTCTGTCCATAACAGGGGAGAGGAAATGCAAGAGGATTGAATGTTGCAATTTTATACAATTTTTGCTTTGGTAATTTTTATTTTGGGGTTTATTTTAATTTTTTATTATGAAAATTTCCAAGCATACTCAAGAGTAGAAAACACACACACATACGCACACAAAACTATGCACCAATCATCAGGTTCACCAACCAACTTATTCTGCTGTATTTATTTCACCTGCCATCCCCACCTCCCACATTGTTTTTGTTTGTTTGTTTGTTTGTTGTTATTTTGCTTGTTGCTAAAATATATTAAAGAAATTACAGACTTCATGTCATTTAATTCCTCAAAACTAGGCTGACCAGATGTACCATTTTAAATGGGATGAAAGACAACAGTACTGTCCTGTCCTGTTTCAAACAGTACAAATGGTCAGCCTAGTCTCACTAGGCTAAATTCAAGTTTTGAGTAGGCTGACCGTATGTATTGTTTGAAACGGGACAGTACTGTTGTTTTCTGTCCTGTTTTAAATGGTACATCTGGTCAACCTACTCAAAACTTCAACATGAATCTCCAAAAAAAAATGTGTTCTTATATAACTATAATGCCATCATCCCATCTACCAAAATTAACTGTAATTCCTCAATATTATCTAATACCAGACCACAGTTAAATTTTCTCAATTATTAAAATCATTTTTACAGTTGTTTTCTCAAATCTGAATCCAAATCGTCCATTCATTATGTTTGGTGGTTGCAACTCTTACATGTCCTGTGAATCACTTTAACCTAAAAAAGTCTTCCCTGCATTTCTCTCTACAAATACACTTGATCTTTGAACAATGCAGGGGTTAGGGGCATAGACACTTGGTGCAGTCGAAAACCCCTGTAACTTGACTCCCCAAAAACTTAACTACAGTTGGCCCTTTGTACATGGCTTTCACTCACATCAGAGGATTCACCCACCTGCAGATCAAAAACAGTATTTTCAGAGGCTGGGAATCTGTGGATGCAGAGGGCCAACTATATTAATAGCCTACTATTGACCCCAAGTCTTAACTGGTAACATAAACAGTTGATTAACACATGTTTTGTATTTATATGTATTATATACCGTATTCTTATAACAAACTAAGCTAAAGATAAGAAAATGTTATTTTAAAAATCACAAGAAAGAAAACATACATTTACTGTATTCATCAAAATAAATTTGTGTAGAATTGGACCCATTCAGTTCAAACCGTGCTCTTCAAGAGGCAACCGTAATTGACTTGTTGAAGAAACCAAGTCAGCTTCTCTGAAGTGTCTCACATCCCAGCTTTTACCAATACCATTTTTGTGGTGCCGTTTAACATATCTCTCTCCCTCCTATATTTTCTATAGACTAAAATTTAGAATTAATGGCTAGACTTGACTGAAGTCCAATTTTTTCCAAGTATACTTCATTGATGTTACTGTTTACTTCATTTTTTTATGTCATACCTGGAGGTATATAGGGTGTCCTTGCATTTTTAGTGATGCCAAGACTGATCAATGATATCAACTGGTAATAGCTCTCACTCTCCTCTGAAAGTTCCTCATTAACCTCCATTTTATCACCTATTGATGACCAGCATCTTGGTTTTTTCATTAGGGGCTGCAAAATGGTAATTTTCTAACTCTGTCATTTCCTCCGTAATTCAATTCCTCCATTTCAATATAGAAGAACTATCCTTCACCTAGGACTGTTTGGTTACTCTGAAATTTGGTTCATACTAAAAAGGCAAGACAAATTCTAAGGATATCCTTGAACATACCATGAAATCAATGTTTTAATTTGAGTAACATTTAGAATTCACTAGAGGAGCTGGATTTTGAAAGGACATCTAAGATTAGA
Source organism: Lyroderma lyra (assembly GCA_004026885.1). NCBI lineage: Eukaryota > Metazoa > Chordata > Mammalia > Chiroptera > Megadermatidae > Lyroderma > Lyroderma lyra. The sequence continues at coordinate 21,450 of PVJL010010789.1, forward strand.
CTGACCAGATGTCCTGTTTGAAATGGGACAGAAAACAACAGTACTGTCCCATTTCAAACAGGACATATGGTCAGCCTACTGACACCTTGATTTAGCCCAGTGAGACTATGCTAAATGCAAAATGTCAGTAGGCCAACTATATGTATCGTTTGAAATGGGAAACTACTGTTGTTTTCTGTCCCATTTAAAATGAAATGTCTGTTCAGCCTATCTGAGATAAATCTTTGGTATTCACTCAACTCTCAAATTACCAGCTCTGAAAGCTTGGATATATAACATTGGTTTTCCATAAGTGAAGCACATTTTCAAACAAGAAAGTCCTGGATACATGCTGACCAATTCACTGATGGAATGACCACTAGGCAACTCGTATAGTGGTTCTCCATCTTCTTTCTACTGGTAGACACATTACCAATGACCCCAACACCTCCAGAGGGGGACAATATATTACAATAGCACTGATTGCATGCCAGGCACTGTGCTGAATGCTCTACACACATGAACACATTTAATACTTACCACGACTCTCAGAGGTAGGTATTCTTCTCATTCCCCAGTCTACAGATGAGGAAACTGAGGTAAAAAGGGTAGTTAGTTGCCCAAGGTCACACAGGTAGCAGTAACAGAGGAATTAGGAGTAAAACCTGGGCAGTGTGGTTCGGTGCAGGTGCTGATAACCGCACTACATGGCAGCCTGTGATTATGTATAATTCCCAGACAGTTAGCTATAACTAACTTTCTCTAAAGAGAGCAACTTCAAGTCCTTTCTCATTTGATTTTTTTCTTAACTATTTGATCAGTGAAGAACACATCGCAACATTCATTCCATTGATCGTATCAGATGGGTGGAGACTGATGTACGGAAGCTCAGGAAAGATGGTTACTGCTGACAGGCTGATGCTCTTCAGTTCCAGGAGGGTTTGGGGGCATCTCCAGAGCGAATCCGATGGCCTAATTATAGTAGCTATTATTTATATAAGGCTGAATGCTGATCTTAGCTCTTGATGTATATTAACACCCCATCTACTTGAAGGGCCTTTTCTCTTGCATGGACCCTGGTCCAAACCTATACCTCTGAAAGTCCAGGCAGGAAAGGTGTGTTCACCCAGTTTCTTGAAAGACCTGTCAGCCCACCCTGCCTCATAGAAGTCAATTCCAGAGTAAACAATCTCAAGTACCTGAGCTGAGGTGTCCTTCCAGAGAGAATGTCATCGCCCCTCCCTGAAGCAATTTGCTCACTCCCTTCCCCACTTAGGAAGACACTCTCTGTTTAATGCTTAGATGCTTCTGAATAGCCATCAACATACTGCTCCATCTCCAGGCATTACTCAAAGAACACAAAATCCGGGCGACAGAGCTGACAGGTGTGCCTTATTCTGACTTGATAGCTTCCATGTCTCTTGTCAACTTGTCTTTCCCTATTTAGGAATCATTGTGGCTCCAGCCTTGCTTCTAATAATACAGTAAATATCCATCAGTGACTCAAGCCAGATATTGGTTGCTACCCAGACTGCACCTTATGCAGGTTCTCTTGTGATCCCTGAGTCATCATCCACACCAAGCCAGGCGGGCTCTACCTGACAAGGCCTCCCCTCCTGTGGCTTCTTGCCAAGGCTGCTGTCAGCCTGGGCTAATTAGCACCCTCCACCCCCAGCCCATCCTCTGCTCTCTCACCCACTCAGGCAGGCTGGAATTGAGAGAGAGAGTTCAAGAGCTATGAAAACTGAGCAAGGCTTGGAAAACAGGAGAAACTGTAAATTGGGAGCCCTTCATGCCAATTTTAGGGCAGCCCCTCTGATGAGAGCAATAAAGAAATAGCCACTTGTGTCACTTGGAAGCAAATGGCCCTTTCATGTGGAGTGGCTGTTTAATGCAAAGCACACTCTACCACGGAGAAGCAGCCGGCTCCAGCTAGAAATGTACGCCCCCACGCATCCAAGAAAAGCCTGCCTTGCTGAGCCGCTGCTTGTAAAGCAGCTGGAGGCGAAGTGATGGAGCAGAAAATCTCCCGGTGAGGTGAATACGCGATTTCATTTTACGCCTTTGTGTGTTGTGAATGTTCTCTTCCGGGCTCCTACTCTAGGCCCACTCATGGGGGGCAGGAAGGAATGTGGGCCAGAGTGTGAGCTATTACCTGACTGTGTGATGGATAAAGAGGGACAGGAGACACTGATAACAGCACTTAATCGTTGGGCTCATTTCCAGAGATGAGGTTGGAGATTTGCTGTCACCAGGAAAACAACAACAACAACACCTTTATCAATACCATGGCCCCACAAGGCAACTTTCCTCCCCTCAGTGTGGCCTCGTTCCGAACCAGTGAGATCACTGCCATCTGTCTTTGCTTCAGAGACCACGTAAGTACTAGAATCACCCGTGAGCTGGCCCACCCAGAGCCACTGAACCAAACTGTATTTTAACAAGATCCCTCTGGTGCTTCTACACACTAGTTGAGTGACACTGTAGGCCCCGCTCTTTGCAGTGAGGAGAACGTGATGGGGGAGGAGGCAAAGAACGGAGCTACATGGCTCAGACACTTTCCTTTGTGGGCCTGTGAACAGACGCAGGAGAAAGTGGCCTGTGAGTAACCCAGCAGCCCTTCCTGCCTGCGGGAAACAGCTCGCTGAGATCGTGACACTTCGATGGTGAGTCACCATCGCGCCTCACTCTCCTCCTAAGTTCTACCCGTTCCTCTTCTACCTAGTGAGGTAAATTCCCAGAGTGCAATGCAACCTGAGCCCTTTATTTATGCAGCTCTGTTTATTTTCTTTGGCCTGTTGAAAACTGTTCCTAAAGCATTCATGGAGCCCCTGACCGCACCCAAGTGAGGGGGCTCAGGCCTCTCTCTGGAGGAGCTCTGCCAGTTCAAGACACTCATTTGTCACCCTTTTTGTGGGTGCAGCCTAATCCTCAGCCGTCTGAGACTAGCAGGCAGGTCCACCTTAATCACTGCGGCCCCTGGCCAACTTCCATGGATGGGCCCCACCCCTATCGCTTTTCCCCTGTTGCCCTCCACCAGATGCCAGGAGCAAAGAGAAGTTATGTTATGACATTTATTTTACCGAAAAACCTCAAAGGATTTTTTTCAATCTTGCAACTATTTCAAGAATGTCTGTGCTGTCAAGACTGTGAAGAATGTCTGTTTGGCATCCATCAATGTCATTAAAAAAAAAAATCAATCTCTGATGTGGTGAATGAGAAAAGGGAGTCTATTAAGGATAAGTAGGGCTTTCCTTTTTGTAATAAAGACCACTGGAGTGCACATGTGTGTATCCTCTTACGTTAGAGCATGCCTCTGGCACCAGTCCCTTCTGCCCCTGCTTTCTCATCTCTCTTTGCTTCAAAGAGGCAATCAAGATAGGAAGATTCATTTATTTGAGCAGACACATGTCAGAGTTGCATTTTTTTAATACATTGCTGATGAGCAAGTTATATGAACATTATCTTTAAGCCAGCTGATAGTACAAAAAAGTGTGGTCATTTTCAAGTATTAGATATTTGGCAGAAAATGGAGTGTGTCCTAGTACATGACGTCGTGCTGTATCCTCAAGCTCAGCAGAGTCCCTGCCCCATTGTAGGCACTCAGGAAATGCCTGTGGCTGCAGGAGGACAGGAATGAGAGAGACTGAGCAGACACCAGCCACACATCTCTGAGCACCTCATCTACTTTTCTTAGTTAGGACCCCAAATGACCCTGAATAATAAATGTAAATTGAGGATAAAAAAAAGGAACGATGAAAATTTGGAGGAAAGCGAGTCATAACAACCCTCAAGTCCTCCTGGTCTGTAGAACCCCACGGAAGTGAGTATCCTATCCTACTGTTTGGGGGCCTGCCTTAGGCCCGTTTCCCTAGAATAGCAGAACTTGAGACAGAGATTCTTGTGCAAGTGATTTACAGAGAGTGTTCCTGGGACAAGGGGGTGAAGGTAGCAGGATAGAGCAACAAGAAGGGGCCATTAGTAGTCATTCACTGAGTCAGTGACAGGGGGTGAAGGAGTAGGAGAAGGGGGTGAGGTGTGGAGAGTTTGGAGATATGCCAGCCCTAACGGGGACCTGGGAGGGGTACTGGTGGCATCTACTACATTGCCCACTTCAAGTGCAGTTGGACTCACCTGTCAGGCCTTTGTAATAAATATATAAGTTGGTTTTTTTCAGTACATATAATTTAGGATAAATTTTAATACACCTCCATCCTGACCCCCTACCTTGCTCTATTTTCCCCACCATACTTACCACCATCTAACATGCTATATAACTCATCTGTTTTTATAGTTACTAATAGTTTATTTATTATGTCTACCCCTATACACTAGAATGTAAGCTCCATGAGGACAGGCAAACCTTTTTATCTCTTTTAACTGATGTATCCCAGAAATAGTTCCTGATATGCAGAAATTGGTGGGTAAATATGTGTTCATGAAAAAGTATTGTGAATAACATACTCTGCCTCATGTTGCTGAGGGATTTTTGCAATGATTTTTTGGGTTCAAAGCAATCAAATTCCATATAAACAAGCAAGGTACTATAGCAGGTTGGAGGGGGATCATAGAGCCTCTTACTACTCAGGTTTCAATGTGTTTGAGAACCACCCGAGGATCTTATTAGCAATGCAGTTCTTGGTCCCCATACCCAGAAAGTCTGATTTAGTCATTTTAGAAGGGGCCTAAAATTATGCACTTTAAAAAAGCATAACCATTAATTTTGATGTAGGTGACCTGAGGTACATACTTTGAGAAACACTCTTGGAGTCTGAAGCACTAGCTTGGGCAGTTACAAATAGCTTCCCAGACCACCCAGCTGATCAGCCACAGAGTTGGGGTTAGACTTGGCTCACTCCCCATGCAGCATGTTTTCCACTCACAGTCTCTCTTAGTATATGTTTATACGCTTTGCACGTACATTGGTTACCATGGGACCATAAAAGCATGATGAAATCTGACAAGTGTAGCTGGGCTTTGAGGCATCGGTTGATACTATCTTTAGAAAAATTTGGCTTCACAATTTATTGTGACTTGTATTGCCCCCATGTTCCTGCTGATTCTTTTTAAATTATAAATGTGCTTTTGTGATATGCTGATGCCATTTGACGGGAGGGAACACAGTGAGAACCAGAAACCAGGGCTGTTGCATGAACTGATTCAGGGAGGTGTACTGAAAAGACATGGGAAAGTTGTATGGAAAAACTGGAGAGAAGCAGTACAACTTAAGGCGTGGTGAAGGGCTTCAGGGCAGCCCAAAAGGAGTCCATGAACTGCTGAGAAGTCAGTAAACTAAAAAACAAGTTGTTGTGAGAAGAAAATTCTCTAAGGTGGAAGGAAGGAAGGGAGGGAAGGAAGGAGGGAGGGAGGAAGGAGGGAGAAAGGTTCACTTAAAGGTATTATGTTTCAATGAAGAAAATTTCATTCACCGTGAATCGTCTGGTTGAGAGCATTGCTCACCCTTAGAAGGAATGCGCTTGGGGTGGAGGTTAGGTCGTAAAGGGACAATGGTGGTTGGTGACCCATCGCCCAAAAGTAAACCCTTAAAGCAAGAACTACATTACATGTATGACACGTACAGTGTGCCATGTTCTATTTTAAGTTTTATATATTATCTCATTTGATCCTCATAACAATGCCCCATGGTAAATACTATTATCCCCATTTTAAAGGTAAGGAGAGAGAGAAGTTAAGAAGTTGCCTAAATTCACACATTTACAAAGTTTCTGAGCTAGGATTTGATCCAGGGTCCAGACGTATGCTTTTAACCAACCACTTCCCTTTGATGTACCTGAAATATAACAGGCAGGACTCTGTCTTCTGAATATTGCCCTGAGGGCTAATGATCCCCCCCAACCAACCCAGAGAGCTGGGACAGGACTGAACTGCTTGGCATGTTTGTGAAGGGATGGGGAGTGGGGAGGAGCGGAAGGAAGCACTGAAAAAGGACTTGGGAGAATAGACATATCCAGGGTGGGTCTCCAAGTCCTTTAGTCTGGAGTTGTAGGACTAAATTCTCTTCTCTGGTCCTCTTTGACATGAGCAGAAAGTTTACCGTGCTCATTATTGCACTGTCTCCCAGGACAGGAGCTCAGAGAAGAGAATGGGGAGTCAGCTGACATGTGGTTCCACAGGGGCGAGACGCACCAGGTTGAAGAATGCAGTTTCTCTGGGCAGTTACCTGGCATTGTGCACCCTAACCAGCATTCACCAAGCAAGGGAGCCACACGCAGGACGGCACTAGGACTGGAAGGGGGCAGTCTAGATTTCAGACCTCTGTGGGCTGTACCTAGAAGGCTTCAGGAGGGATCACGTTGCCTGGCAATTGAGGCTGTGGACAGAAAGGAGATCATGAGACACTGGACGGGGGAAGAGACGACTATAGGCCAGAAACTGAAACCAGAACTGGTGAATAAAGCTTGGTCCAAACCTCAAACCAGAGCGCAAAGAACATTATTTTCTTGTATTCTGCCATTGAGTAAAGACGCTGTGGGTAGGGAGTTTTCCAGAACTCATCCTAAATGGAGAGAGGCTACAGGTAGAAGGGAAATGAAAAAGAAGCGATTCTCATTGAGTTGGTGCAGTTCCTCCCCCACCCTTGATTCTCTTTCCCTCGTCCCCACTTCCACCTCCTCCTCCTCCTCATTTTTCTCTAGTTCTGCCACTTCCTGTCTCCTTCCTCTACAGTCAGCTAAGGTGTGAATAATGCCAATGAGCTAAAGGGATGAAGAATAGTCTGTAGGCTTAGCCCTTAACCCACGGAGTATCTACACCTGAAATAAAGTGCAATTTGTTAGCCCTACAGATTTTCTGAAGGGTACCTGTGGGTGAAGGCTGAGGGCAATGGGGGGGTAGTGGTAATGAACATGTGTGGGTGTGACACCTGCTGCTGCTTACTCAGGAAGCCCTATGTACCCATCCCCCAATGCGCGCGCACACACACACACACACACACACACACACACACACACAGACACACACACACACTGGCTTCCTCACACAAACTCTGAAAATGCAGTCAGGACAGTACTTCAGTGCCCGAGGAAGGGTCTGAAGGAGCAGTATGGTTAGAGTTAGCCAGGAAAAGAAGGTGCTCCAGGAATCACGCCTTGTACCTGTTAAAGCTAGAGGAGGAGCAGGCCACCACTGTCGACACAATACCATCAGCATCTCACAGTCACCCTACTGGGTCCTTCTTATGGATGCCCTAGCTAAGTCCTGGTCTGATATGAAGACAGTAGACTCTCAGTTAACCAGCACCCTTGGGGATTGGTAGATGCTGGAGAAATGTAAGTAGGTTCTCCATTAACTGGAACTCAAGCAATGGGCAAAAGCTCAAGCAACCGGCAAAAAAAATTATGCCAGTTGCTTGAGTTCCAGTTAACTGAGAGTCTACTGTATCGACCAATGTGCCAACAGAGTACATCCTTAGAAGACTGGCTCAATGGCTTACCAATCAACACTCTGAGCCTAGTAATGTTCAAATTCTAATGTTACTGTGGGCTCTTAGGTCCCTCCAGACAAGGGTGGTCTAGGGATATTTGGGTTACACAGTAAATCTATAAAAATAAACGTTTTTTGTTTTATTATATTACAAGTCAAGCTGTGTTGCTCAATCCTTTTCAATCTGTGCATCCTTAATGCCTCAGTGAGATGCAGCTTGGTGGAGTCACTTCACTGCCCCTCCACCCCACATTTGCATTTGGGGATATGATCCCTCTGCTCCATGAGCCCCAACGACCAGCTGGCTACAGTCATGTGTCATCATCTCAGTTCAGGGCTTTCCAGCCTCTTCCATTTAACAGTAAATGTGCAACTACAGATGTACACAATGGTTGTCCTTTAGGCATGAATAACATGGTTTCTTGTTTGTTTTTTTATTAATGTTCTCGGTTTGTTTTTGAAGAATGAGGTTGATTCTTTTCATGCAGCATGACATTGAGGGTTTGGAAAGGTTTTTGTGTCTGGGAAATCCACAACTGACATGAAAGAGTTCATGAAACCATATGGTGAGTTTGGGCCATTGAAGGGCTAAACTTGGGAGGGAAGGGGAGACCACCTGATGCCAGGCAAGAGCCAAAAACTCGGGAACTAGGGCTGGGCTGGGGACACTCTGGAGGGCAAGAATAGTCAAGCAAAGGGGAGGGCCTCCAGAATCCAGCAACACCAGGTATGACAAGGAAGGGAGCACGGGGTAGACACAGCACTACAAAACAGGGTCTGCTGGTCCAGCCCCTTGAACATGCTTTACCTTGTGCTAAGATGACTGACCTTCCCACCCCTCTCATGCCTTTGTGCCTTTGATCTCTAATATCCGTAGGTGCCTGGTTTCTGCTTGCTTACCTCCTTTCTCACTTTCTAAAGTGATATGACCTCTTACGGACAAGTTAAGTAAGGGCTAAATAGTTCCCGGGGGGAAATTGCTCCAACTGAACCTAAGCTGACATTCAGCAAGTACACATCAGTCTGGTGTACCCATTGTTAAACATTTTCATCCCTACCATAGCAGTGACCCTTGAAGTACACTCAGCCTAGGGAGATGCTGGCCCTATGAGAGCCCAGCTGAGTGACAGGTTACTTACGCCACCCCCTACATTGTCTTCAGGACGAGCGTCATCATCCACACTACTTCAGTTGCTCTCTCTCTCTGTCTCTTCCCCCCACCCCACCTCCATTCCCCATTCCCTGCCTATACTGTTGAATACAAAGTGAATTAAATGTGTTTTTGATGTGTCTTAACTGCATTTCCCCTTGATCTTTATTCCTGTGTATGTCTAGGTCTGGGCTTTCCCAGTGGTTACTAATCCTTAGCTTAGCTCAGACCCCTGTCTTCTTGCCATTCACCCACCCACATCAATGCTGTTAACACCAACATGTGACACCCTGTTTTGGATATAGTGCTAGTAACAACATCCTCAGGCTACATTCTCGGGCTTTGTTCTGTAACATCTAGGCCAGCCAGGGAACAACAGATGTTTCAGATCCTCTCATGAACACTGTGCTTTACCACCCAACACTAATACATTTTGGTTACAATTAGGGTTGCCAGATTTAGCAAATAAAAATACAGGACATCCAGTTAGATGTCAATTTTAGCTAAATTAAAAATAATTTTTTAGTATAAATATGTCCTGTGTAATGCTTAGAACACGCTTATAATATAAAATTGTTTTTTTGGTTTTAGAATTTCAAGTTTAAGTGGGTGTCTTATATTTTATCTGGAAGCCCTAGTTATAAGTCTTGTAACAACAACAACGACAAACTGGAACTTACTGCCTTAGCTAACTGAGAAGTCTAGAGGGTGAACTGGCTTCCACACAGTCTGACACTGGGGCCTAAATGATGTCACCAAGAACGTGACTGGCTCGCTCCCCACCTTCCTGGTCCACCTCCCTTTTGGCTACATTCTCAGAAACGGATCTGTCCTTGTGGTGACAACATAGCTGTGGTTTCCCAGCTTCATATTTGTAAGATTCAGAGTTGGTGAAAAGAGAAAAGTTGTTTTTCCGAAGGCTCCTACAAAACTTTTAAGATCCATTCCAGTGAGATCAGTTTAGATCACATGTCCAATACGAACTCAATCTTTGTGGCCAAGGAAATGAGACATCTGATTGGCTCAGGCTCACCTCAAAGCTGGCATGGCAGATCCACCTAGCACACAAAGACCATGAGGGGGCTATCAAGGGACCTAAGGGCTGTTGGTGAAGAAGGAGAAATGGATAGTGGGAAGGCAAACAATACACATTCCCCACTCACATTAAGTTAGAGTATGCACTGGGCAGGGCCCTGACTTCTGTACCAGTTTATGTAGTCTGGAGACAGGGAATGTAGGAGTGAGACTATGGCTGTGTGGAGGGCCGGTGTCCCCCTTTCGAATGGCAGTGCCATCAAACTGCTGTCGTCACTGCTTCCCAGAGCTGTGCAGCTTCACTGTTTTGCAACCTCTTCCAGTTTTCTACCTTTTTCCCAATTTGACTTATTTGAAGCAACACATGAAACAGTTCAAGTGTTATAGACGGAATGATTTTGTCCCCCCAAATTCATGTTGAAACCCTCACTCCCCTGTGTCTATATGCGGAGATCGACCTCTAAGGAAGTAATGGAGGTTAAATCACATCAATTCGTAGGGTCCCAATCTGATAGGATTAGTGTCCTTTTAAGAAGAGACATCAGAGACTGCCTCCACCCAAACCAACCCCCACCCCCAGCACACAGCAAAAAGGCAATTCCCTGCAAACCAGGAAGTGTGCTCCCATCAAAAACAATTTTCTGACTTGATCATGGACTTCTAGCCTCCACAACTGTGAGAAAACCAATGTCTTCTACTTAAGCCACCAGTCTGCTATTTTGTTAGGGCAGACTGAGCGAAGTAATACAAAGAGTGTTGCTGAATCTCAGAGGTGTAACTTCATTGGCACATAGCGCGGCTGATAGGAAAGGTTTTCAGGACGTCAAATGACCTGGAAAGATGTGATCTACCAGATGGCTTTTCTGTGTATCTGTTTGCAAGGGCAAATGGCTTAGAATGCTGTTAATGCTTAACTTGAGTTTCACATTTTAAGGGATTGCCTCAGGTTTTTCAAATATTTTTTAATTATATGGTATAAAAGATTACTTCCTTTAAAAATCAAATATGAAAGACCAGGAATTGCTACAATAAAAATTCTATGTGAAGAAGAAGTAAGAAAATGAACCACCAGTAAACATCTTAATCAGTGTTTTTCTTTAAATAAAAAACTTTAAAGGCCCCCAAAATAAGATAGAAGTTTATTTCTCTTTCATGTAAAAGAAGTCTGGAGGGAGGGAGTCCAGAGCTGATAAAGTGTCTCCACAAAGTCTTCAGGGACCTAGCCTTCTCACTGCTCGTCCATTCTTAGCATATTCTACCTCATGAGACCAAGATGTCTGCGGGAGCTCCACCACGGAATCTGCATTACGGCCAACAGGAAGGGGGAAGAGGCAAAGAGCATGCTCCTCCTGTCCTTTAAGGATGTTTCCTTACATTTCTATATGACACCTTCACTTACATCCCAAAGGTCAGAACTGACTCACATGTGTGCATTTAACAGCAAAGGAAGAGGGAAATACAGTCTTTACTCCAGGTGGGGTTTTTGCCCATCTGCAAAGTTAGGGAAAAAGGGAAAAGAGAAAGGATAGTACAGTCAAATAGAGATCTTGGAACCAGAGACAATGGAAAATTTCTTCATAATACAATAACAGTGAAACATTGGAATACTTTTTTCTATGAGAAGTTTAAAAATAGAATTTTGAATAAAGATACCAAACATGAATTAAATAAACACTAAGCCCTGAACAATTTATAATATTTCAAGTTTTCTTCCTATCTTTGTTAAATACATCACTTTATACAGTTATTATCAATGTCTTCTTATTACTTGAGTGGTCATAATTAAATGCACTTCATATTAACATTGTCATAGTTGATCATGTGTTTTAAATGTTCCTTTGATATTCTATCACTTTAACATAGTTTTAAAACATGGGGGAAAGATGAAGCAATAATAGTAAAATGTTGATAATTGTTGACTTCGGTAGTTCAGGATGTTCATTATTCTATTATCTCAATTTCTATGCATGTTTGAAAATATCCATCATAACAAAATTTTAGTGTATATATCATAGTTTCCTTAGAGACGGTGAATGTTTAAAGAAAAGAATAGATGTCTAAATTTCCATTTTACAGTGAAAATGCTTACAGGATAGAGGGAATATAATGAAGAAGTCTTGTGACTTCCTCCATCTCCCCTCTAAGTTTAAACAGGTTTTTTATTCAGAAGATTCATCTCAATCTTAAAAAGCTAATGACAAGATTCTTTTGTTCAAGAACAACGATGCTGTATTGCATTTTAAGAGGACTGGTTTCAACAGAGGACTACGATCGCTCCTAAAGTTTTCCTTGTTAAAAAAAAAATCTGCAAGAGGTGGGTACATTCCCTACCCTTGCGTGTATGGAGGACCTGTTCTGAGCCCTTCCAGGCATACGAAGACGAGTAAGACACTGCTGCCCCCCTCAAGCAGCTCATGTCCTGCTGGGAGAAACAGATAGTTGTAAGATAATGTGGTTAGTGTACTGACCAAGCTGTGTGTAGGACTATACAAAGCACCTTCATAAAAAAATGGTTCATTGTGAAAATGTTGCCTTCATTGAAAGAAACTTACTGAGAGTGGTATTATAGAGTTGAATAAATGCCAACTATGACCCCACTAACCTAAACTACAAAGATGCTTTTAAAATGAATGGAATTTGCAAATGTTAATATATGCCACATATTTTAAATGGTAATATGGCTTTACCCCAAATTCCTCAGTGCGATCAAGAGAAATGTGATATTTAATGAGGAAAAACCTTTAAGTCACTGAAAGATAAGTTATGTAACCTGATGCTCAAATTCACAGAAAATAAATTTTTCAAATACATGTGACTTAAATCATTAAATAAGTATTTTTGGATATAGGAGTCAGTGCAATGGCTGGGACAGGAAACATTTGTGAAAAGAAAGACAGAGAGAGAGGGAGGGAGGGAGGGAGGGAAGGAGGGAGGGAAGGAGGGAGGGAGGAAGGGAGAGAGAGAGAAAGGGAGGGAGGGAGGAAGAAGGAAACGCTAGTTAGGACACTTAGGCTCTAGTCCCAGCTTTGTCATAAAGTAACCAAGTGCCTTAGGTAAGTCAATAACCTTCCTGGGAATGTACTTTTTAACCAGTAAAATTAGTGGGTAGAGTCTCTTGGGAGTTTCAAACTTTATTTAGCCACCTCACCCTTTGTTCTTATTTAGTATTATGTGGCATGTGGCACTAAGTATAAGGGCACGTGTGTGTGTGGTGGGGTACGTGGGGTGTGTGCCTGGTGTGTGTGTGTGTTAGTGGGTGTGGGTGCGGGTGTGTTGTGTGTCAGGGGTGCAACTTTGGTTCTTTCCTGTGTTCCCCTCCCACGGTGACCCCAGAGTTACCTCTCCAAAGAGGGGAGTCTGGAGGATCGTCGAGGTGGCTTCCAGGGCTAACACTGCCTGGTCCTGTTATTACAGACCACGTGGCCACAGAATGTTAGCTGAGGAAATGTCAGAGTAAACTCAAGCCCATGTGTGGAGAGAGAAGGTGGGAAAGAGGGACATTTTGAACTGATCAAACTTGGTAGCATGTCTGGGAAGCCCCAAACAAAAAACAGAGCCTCTTTTTATTCTGATTCATTTTTAGTTTAGGTTCTTCAATGGGGAAAATACAAATTTTCTCAGGCCCAGAGTCAGGCCTTCCAGAAGAATCCAAGGGGCAATATTACCAGCACAGAGAGTTGGCTTTTCTCAGATGCCTGTGTTTAATGCTCTCAGCCAAAACATCACGGAGCACACAGCCTGCCCCACTGATAACAGATGTGGTCATAATGGAAGCTGAATGAACAAAAACACATTTCCCCAACTCCAAACCTCAAGCACATTTTCCATCATCTGCAACGAACTGAAACGCTGGCTCAGAGCAGATGCTTTCTTGTTGTTGTTGTTCATTAGTGGACATTGCTTCGATCCCTGGTTGGAAAAGGAGACTCTGAGGTCTCCGCTGAGAGGTGAGGGAGATGGCAGGACTCTGCAGACAATCTCCCTCCTTGCTTATAAGAACTGCTTTGGGGGTGGTGCCCCAAAGGTCTTTTTGTTTATACAAAGTGTCCTTGAGATAACGCTAAGTACACATTTCTCAGGAAAAGGCCTCGGAACACTGAGCGCTGCTGAGCTGAGCTTTAACAGTCTTATGACTTATGCCTGAGCCAAAACCACCTCCATAACACTCAGCCATGAACTTCATTTTACGTTAGTGCAAAACCACATGGCATCTGGAAATAGCCTTGAGGAACTCATGCAATAAGAGACCAAACACTAGAACTTCACCCTCCCAAAGCCGAGCCACCGCAATTGATCACTTTGTCAACCCTGAAATTTTTTTTCTGGAAAAGAGACAGACATGACTACTTGAGGACTGCATACTCAGTCAGCAGAAGGGGCCTGCTTTGAGCTTCCGGCTTCCAATTTTGCACTTGATAAACTAGTCCAGCCACTTCTTGGTACAAATTTACTTCCATAGACTGTGAGGAGAAACCATTATCAACAGAGCACATTTTATAAACAAGTTCCAAGCCACATAAGATTTCATTTTCCTCAACACAGCCCTCAGGGCTGGAAGACTAGCTGTGGCTCTCTAAGAGCCTTTGTAGACTTTATTTGAGCATCTGGCAGGAAGAAACTGATTTTCCGATGGATCAGTATTATAATGTTTGTCATTCTGTGTTCCCTGGAGTTCTCTATGTTTTGTTGGGTCAACTCTTGTTCTTTCTAGCCTGAAATTATTGTTAGGGAGCTTCAGTTACACTATAGCTGTGAAGTAACCCAAGAACGCTTTTGTTTAGACTGGAATGAAAGCCCTTGACTGGATGCATAAGGTTTCCCTTCCCTTTGTCCAGACTCTCCAAAATGGAGCTCCCCAGCTAGCCCCTACCACATCTATATTATGTCTACTAAAGATGAGCTTTAGTCACCCAGAGCAGCATCCTTTAAATATTGCATAGTCTGCCTAAAAAGCAAGGTCTACCTACGTATGATCCATATTTGGTTATAATGCATTGCTCAGACAGGAAGGCAATCCCCCAATTGATAATAGAGTCTTTCTTTCCCAGGATGGTGAAAAATCTTGATGAATTTTTTTCTTTCTTCATCTTCTATATTTTCCAAAATTTCTACAATAAAATGATATTACTCTTACACTAGGATGAAAAGACTGTGGGGGGAGACGGGGAGAGAGAGAGCGAGAGAGAGAGGTGGCTGTAATGCTATAACCAACATAGAGTTTAGAGTTTGCTCTCTAGAGAACTTAGGCTCCCAAACCTAGAGTGTCTACTGAGTTCCCTGAAAGATATTCTAAGCCTCTATCTTCCAGTTACTCAGAAAACTTCATCCATCTCCTACTTTACTTCAATTGTGGAGACAACTTAGGATATGGGGGTGAAATGTTCAAGCACTTTCACTAATTAGGGTTCAAAAGCAGAAAATGATGGGAGTCCAAACAATAACTTAATCTTTATAAAATTTATTTTTATAAATGCCTGTATTTAATTGATTATAAAACATGCTTATTATCAAAGGGATGACCATTGCTGACACTTTGGTGTATTTCTCTTCTTTTACTGAGCTGATGCAGAAAGTTGCCCAGGACTCTAACTCCAGAATGCAAGGCCTAGGAGATTCTTTTCTAGTTGTCCAGACAGGACCTTGAATGTCTTTCTCTCTCAGCGCTTAAAGGGTCAGGAATGGGCTGCATGATTTTGTCTTCCTAATTCTCTTTAATTCAAAGGGAATTTTTATTTGTACAAAGCTTTCCAAATGTCTCTGATATTTTGCCTAGATTCTGTTTTACAAATACAGTGGACTCTCAGTTAACCGGCATCCATGGGGATTGATAGATACCAGATAAATGTAAGTAGATGTTCCGTTAACTGGAATTTAAGCAACTGGCACTCTCAAACAACTGGCAAAATCTCAAGCAACCGGCAAAAAAAAACCATAGAGTGCTAGTTGCTGAAGTTCTGATTAACAGAGAATCTACTGTATCAGTAAGATGGATTTGAGATGAAATATGAACAAATGACAAAAATATAACATGCAGAGAACACTTTGATAGATATAAGCTGACACTGCAGCCAAGAGTATAGCAGAGGAAAACCTGGGGACATCTTTCACACGACACTTCTGGATTCCTCCACTGGTTGAGTTCAAAGAATGCTGACTCCTACAATCAGCCAGTGCAGATCTCATTCTAACTTTGCCATTTTCTTGCTATGTCAATGAAAAAAAATTGCTAGAGCTTTCTGAGTCACAGGGGAGTGACCCCACCTTCCCCAGGGGGTTTGTAAGAGAATGACTCAGGATAAGGTCAGTAAAGCCCAGTGGAGGCCTACAGTAAACATTCCTGAAGGTTGGTGGCGTGATCACCAGGCTCCATTTCCAGCAGCTCCGTCCCACCAACTTCCTCCTCATAGCCCCTGAACTAGCACCGTCCCCAGTTCTCAGGGTGGGAACTTGGAAGTGAAAAGGGAGCTCTGATGATTCAATATGGTTGCGCAAGCAGGTTAGCTGGCAGGTGAAGTGGGTGTGTTAACAGAACTTTATCCTCCCTCCCCAGCCGTGCTCAGCCCGGGTGGGAGAGAGCGGTGGAGGAGACTGGAATACAGTTTTGAACACAACTACTGTGGGTTCAGGAATGGACATTCAGCCTGGGCCTTGCTTTAGCCTCTGTTGCAGCTTGGCAGGAGCAGGTTATGCTGCTGTTGAGTGGCACAGCAAATACTGGCATGGGCATTAATAATACCACCTTAACCCTTTCCTTAATCTGGACTCCACACATGCTGTCATCTCATTTGTTCAGATGGAGGAGTGTGGAGAGAAGAACTGATATCTCATGGAATTGACAAAACCATCCTGTGAGATTTGTAGGTAAAGTACTATCCCCCTGACCCGACAGAGGGGGACACTAAGGCTGCTGACAGGATGAAGCTGGCTCAGCTCACCATTAGCAATGTCAGAGATGGTGTTGAAACCTTATCTAACTAGCACCAAAGACTATTTTCCAAATACTTACACGGTAGATTGAATGATCCAGAGTAGTGCCAAGAACCAGGAAGTCCCCTAAAAGGCAGCTAAAGTACACAGTATTGACTTGATGTACTAGAGAGAGTATGTTTTATTCATAGGCAATCTCCCAGGGCTTTGCTCAGAGGATCTTTTTTTTTTTTTTCTGCATGAAGCAGGAAAGATACCAGATTTCCTCTAAGATGTAAGTAAGTCTCCTTGACTCTCAATGATGCTTTGTAGTAAGAACAGTTCTGTTCAGACATGCCTATTGACCACTTACAACCTATTTTGTCTTTGGTCTCTCCTAAACCCCACCCCACCACATTATCAAGGGTGAGGATCTTATAAGAGAGGAGAGTTTTTGAGCTCTACTCTCAGGATACAAGGGAAAAGATTCATCTTGATTCTCAACTCGAAAAACAAAGTAAAAGATTCAGGAACTCAAGGGTTAGGATGATCAGGCTTAGCTCAAATTCATATTTGAATACAGAATCCTTTTGTGAGTGAAGTTTACTTTATAATTTACTGGAAAGAATTTTGTTGAAAAATCATAAACATGATATAAAAATAAAAAATATTCTTTTATTTTCCTCATGGCAATTCATTTTGGGTATGAGATCAGTGACATAAGAAGAATTTAAAAATTTTTAAACCTGATGCTTACTCTATCTTTACTTTTGCAGAGCTCTGCGTTGCTCTTGTTCACCTCTACTTATTGGCCAGCAGTGAGATATGATTCTTAAGAGTTCTGCTGGATCCTGCATGAGAAATACTTTTTAAATTGTTTTTAAGCAATGGAGTCATTCCCAATAATATCCATTAGGGCATTTCAGAGAAGATGGGTTTTAGAAAACTCAGTCACATTATAATGGTGAAGAGTAAATCATATCACAATATAGTCACTGCAGCACAGACCAGAATACCACGACTTAGAGAATTAAAAGACTTCAAAAATAAACAATTAAGAGTCAATGTGTTTTAAATGTCCTCATTTAAGTGTAAATAGGGACAAAAACCTTTTTCAAAGCCAAAGGCTTATAAGTTGTTTCAATAATGTAGGCAAAAAAAAAAAAAAAAAAATGTAGGCAGCTAGCAAAGGAACTTTATTAGACTCAAAATTGGCATTAATCAAAATTTTCCATTAGAGTTAATTTCTTTTCTACACAATATTCAAAAGGCTTAAATATTAACCAGCTGTTAAGAAGACTGTGTATTCATTATTTTATACCACTAAATTTCAGAATGTGAGATTATTTTCACAATAAAATTTTAGAATTTTTTAGTTTCCTAATGAAGATTCAGCCTTGCCAAATTTTGGCATGCCTTGTTTCAGCCCCCTTCTCAGAATAGATCTTTATTAGGATAATTTACTATAATAACATTTTATGAGACAGGAATTTTTCATGAGACATAATTTTGGAATCAGGCAGGGATACCCAGATATTATGCTGTCTTTTGAGTTTCTAAATCCATTTCTGTTTTAATACCACTTGATTCTAATAGTTATTAATAGTTACTAAGTAAGCCTGGAGTAAGTGCCAGAGTTTTCTTCAGTATTTTATAAATCATACACACAAATGCCAATTTCCTAAACAAAAATTAGGATAAAAGGGAAACCACAGAAACTAACACAGGGAGTAAGAAACAGGGTAGAGCAGATTTTTCTAAAACCCTCTTTGTAAGCGGAATTGGGGATCAGAAAAGGGAAGCCCTTTTTTTTTCTATTACAAGGTGTCCTTTATCCATAAATATGTCTCTAGCAGTGGTGAATCTGATTGCACCCATCCACATACTCCAATCCTATGTCTTTTGTGACTAAGAAACATGAGTATATTTTTGCAAGATGGCTGCCTGAAAGAAGGGGGAAACCTCAGAACTGGAAAACAAGAGGCACACATATTCTTGACCTTGGCCATTTGACTTAACAGAATACACACTGGCCTGTATAACCACTAGTCTTTGATGCCTCTGCTGTGGCCAAGAGACTCTGTGACATACTATTGGGTTTGTAGATAATGTGACGGAAAGGCAATGCCCTCTGAGCAAGTATCTGTTTTCTATGCCTTGCAAGGGCTGAAAATTTACATTTTGTTATCATATGGGCAAGGGTGAAGGTTAGAAAGAAAACATGTATTAAAAGAGCACTAGTATAAATGGTTAGGAGCACAAAGTTTCAGGCTAACTGGCATGGTTCAAGTTCTGACTACCACTTAGGGCTGTCTAGCCTTGGGCAAATTTCTTTAACCTATTTGTTCTTTAGTTTCCTCATCTGTAAAATGAAGATCATAATACTACCTGTCTACAGAGTTCTTGAGAAGATTAAAGAAAGTGATAAGAGGACTTTTCTGGTCAAGATGTCAGTAGGTAAATGTTGTGCTCACCTCCTCTCACAACCACATCAAAATTACAACTAAATTATAGGACAATCATAATTGAAAATTGCCTGAAGTTTAGCTTAACAGATGATTTATAACTAACTACATACAGAAGAAGCCACCTTGTGAATGATAGGAGGGGTGGAGATGCAGAACAGTCTGGTCCCATAAACACATGTCACCATTAAAAATCGGGAGGACAATCTTGGCTGCAGAATCCCTACCACCACACACACACCAGCCCCCCACCAGACTCCCCAGTCCAGAGTTCTAGTGCCAGCGAGAGAAGTCCCCATAACTTCTGGCTGTGAAGACCAGCAGAGATTGCGACTGTGTGAGACAAGGGCAGCTGTAGTCCCAGGTGCTCTTTTTAAAGGGCCTGTGTAAGGACTTACTTGCTGATGGACTTACTCACTCTGAGTTCCAGCACTAGGGCAACAGGTCCAAAGGTGCCAGGAACTTACAGAGAGGAACTGAATTTTCTGGCTTCAGGGCCAGGGCTGAAGGGGCAGCTTTCTCCTGGATGAAGGAGTCAGCAAAAGCCAATATGTCTTTGTTGAACCTTCCCACTTCTCAGCATGCAGACTCAGGCAGCCACTATATCTGAGTCTCCATTAACCTGGCTAACACATTCAGCCCTTCCTGGTGATTCCCTCAGATCCCACCCGACCCAACTTGTGGGCCCACCCAAGCCACTTACAGTGGATTCTCTGTACAACCAGCCTCTTGGTTGATGGTATGGACTTTCTTAAAATCTCTCAAAAGTTCACAAAATCCAAACAAACAGCATCTAGCTTTGATGAGTCCTGTACCTCTTGCTGAACAGCCCTAAGCCTGGCACTAGTGACAGCCAATATTGGTTCATGGCTTGGCCTCTTGAGGCACCTCCAAGCCCAGTGCAGGTAGAGGCCAGCTGCAGATTGCTTTGTCACTCATGCCAGGTGGTCCCAGTCAGGGAACAGGTGGGGATTTGAAATACCCAATGGTTAGATTCAAAACCAGCTGCCTCTAAGGATGACACATCGAAAGGGCAGGCTGAGCAGGCACCAGAGCCCTGTAAAAGCAAATCCTTCTCTGTAGTGTCAGCCCCTACATAACAACTCCATTGTAGTCACAACCAATTCTCACAACCAATTAGCCCTATGGTTAATCCCTCCCACTGATATGCAAACAGAAACCAAGGCTCAACTACAACCAGAGTGCAGACCTACCTACACAGAGGACACATACCTGGAGCACCCAGCTCAGGTGATCACAGAGACTGTACCATTGAGCCCCACAGGACACCTACTGCATAAGGCCTCTCTACTAAGACTGGGAGGCATAGCAGCTCTACTTAATACATAGAAACATAGGGAGGCAGCCAAAATAGGGAGACAAAGAAACATATCCCAAATGAAAAACCAGAACAAAGCTCTGGGGCAGTGGGTGGGGGGAAGTGGAAATAAGCAATCTACCTGATGCAGAGTTCAAGGATACTCAATTTCTCAGGTAGAATTTCAATAAAGAGATAGAACACATAAAAATGAAGATAGAAAACATATAAAAGAACCCATCAGAAATAAAGAATACAATAACTGAAATGAAGAATGCATTAGAAGGAATCAATACTAGATTAGATGAAACAGAGGATCAAATCAGGAATTTAGAAGATAAGGGAGCAGAAAACACCAATCAGAACATTAAAAGAATCCAAAAAAATGAGGATAGTTTAAAGGGCCTCTGGGACAACATCGAACATACAAACATTTGCCTCATAAGGTTACCAGGAGAAGAGAAAGAGCAAGGAATTAAGAATCTGTTTGAAAAAATAATGACAGAAAACTTCCTTAACTTGGCAAAGAAAATAGACATACAAGTCCAAGAAGTGCAGGGAGTCCCAAACAAGATGAACTCAAATAGGCCTACACCAAGACTCGTTATACTTAAAATGGCACAGTTTAAGGATGAAGAAAGAATCTTCAAAGCAGCAAGAAAAGAGCAGTTAGTTACCTACAAGGGAGCTCCCATAAGACTGTTATATGATTTTTCAACAGAAACTTTGCAGGCCAGAAGGGATTGCCATGAAATATTCAAAGTGATGAAAAGCAAGGATTTATAAACAAGATTATTCTACCAAAAAAAGCTACCATTTAGAATCCAAGGACAGATAAAGAGCTTCCCAGATAAGAAAAAGCAAAAGGAGTTCATCACCACCAAACCAATATTATGAGGAATGTTAAAGGGACATCTTTAAGACAAAAAAAAAAAGAAGATAAAAATATGAATAATAAAATGTCAATAACTATCTATAACATATCTATAAACAACTACTTTAAATGTATCAATAATCAAAAGATAGGTTTGCTGAATGAATAAGAAAAGAAGACCATTACATTAAGCTGCCTACAAGAGACTCACTTCAGAGTGAACGACACACACAGACTGAAAGAAAAGGGATGGAAAAGGATATTTTATGAAAATGGAAGGAGAAAAAGAAAAGCTGGCATAGTAATACCTATATCAGACAAAGTAGACTTTAAAACAAAGGCTATAACAAGAGACAAAGAAGAACCCCGTAATTCCACTTCTGGGTATTTTATCTGAAGAAACCCAAAACATTACTTCAAGGGATGTGTGTGTGTGTGTGTGTGTGTGTGTGTGTATACACACATACATATATACACACACACACACACACACATATATATACATACGTGCACGCGCGAACACACACACACACACACACACACACACACACATATATATTATATATACATTCATTGCAGCACTATTTATAATGGCCAGGATGTAGAGGCAACCTGGGTGTCCATAAAATCAATGGATGAATGGATAAAGAGGAGGAGGTACATATGGTACATATAGAGGGTGCCAAAAAACATGTATACACATTTTAAGAAAGGAAAAAACTGTATTAAAATTATAGTACTCAATATATACCAATAACAAAATGTGAATACAAGTCACATTTGACTTCGGTCATTACAGGAGGTGCTCAAAGTGGTTACCATTGGTGTCCAGACACTTCTGATTACAGCGGGCTACTGCTTGAGCAACATCGACCAAAGTGCCCACTTGTATCACTGCACATGCCATTTCAACTTCTTCCTGAAGTACCATCGGTGTAGCCGGTTTTCTACAGTACACCATAGCCTTTAAGGTCCCCCATAAGTAGAAGTCAAGGAGTGTTAAGTCAGGAGAACGTGGGAGAAACGTAACATTCTTGGATTTCAAATAACACTTCAAAATAGCCTGCATTCCTCAAACAACAAGAGTGCTTCTGCCATTCTCTTTGACTGTCCTGCCTATTGCATGGTGACACTAGCATTTATCTGATTAATGTCATCTTTTGAACAAACACCATACCACACATTGCTTCCATAATTCAATTCAACTTGGAAAAATAATACATAGATAACATCTCTTAAAATGCATATACATGTTTCTGGCTCCCTGGTATATACAATGGAATATTGCTCGGCTGTAAAAGAGAATGGATTCCTGCTATCTGTGGTGGCATGGATAGGCCCAGAGGGTATTGTACTGAGTAGAGTGTGTCAGACAGAGAAAGACAGTGGAAATGTGATTTCACTTGTATGTGGAATCTGAAGAACAAAATAAACAAACAAAGCAGAAATAGACTCATAGATACAGGGAACATTTTGATGGTTGCCAGATGGAAAGGGGTTGAGGGGGTGGGTGAAAAAGGTAAAGGGATTAGAAGTACAAATTGGCATTAAGTAATATAGTCAATAATATTGTAATCACTATGTGTAGTGCCAGGTGGGTACTAGACTAGTCAGGAGGATAACTTCATAAATTATATAAATGTTTAATCACTATGCTATAGACTTGAAATTAATACAAAATAATATTGAATGTCAACTGTAATTGAAAATTTTTAAAAGGGCAAAAAAATGTGAAGAGGCATAAGTTTCAAATTTCCAGGTATAAAACAATAAGTCATGGGGATGTATTAATAACATACGACATAGAGAATATAGTCAATAATGTTGTGATAATGTGGTATGGAGTCAGATGGGTGCTGGACTCACCATGTGACCACTTCTTTAGGTATATAAATGTTGCATAACTATGGTGTACACTTGAAACTAATATAGTATTGTATGTGTTGGGCCATCAGGGGTATGTAAAAAATAATGGCAAAAAACAATTAAAGGAAAAAAATGCAAAACATTAGTTATGGAACGATAAATGTTAAGTTTGAATCACCATTAATGAAGACACTTCAAAATTAGATTATATTAGCAAATGATGATTGGTGAGGGCATGCCTATGATCCCTTCTTCCAACTGCTCTTCTACCAATCATTGCATAGTTTCAGAACAATCCATTTGTGACATTTCTAGAACTTCCCAAACTTATAAATACATCTGTAGTCAGACTGTTCGATCAGTTTAGTTATTGACTGAGTAAAAGTAAGTGCATTTTCTTTAATCGTGATTATTTTCAGTTAGTTTTTTTAATTTAATGTTTAAATACTTAATCATCATTATCAACATTTAACTATTATGAATATTGTAAAATTAAATCTGTAGTTTGTATTTTTAGTATAGTAAGTTTTCTTTCCTAACTTATTACCTCATTTCTGCTAGTTTACATTAAGATAGGCACTAAACGAAAGTGTCAGTATTTAAAAACAACTGTTTTAAAAGCAAGGGGTACAATTTATAGAAATGGGCTTAAAGGAGGCACATGAGTGGAAAAAGATTGGGAACCACTGGTCTAGACTAACACTTCTAATCAATGCTATTGATTAGAAAATTATTCCTCTCTCCATCACCACTTGTCTAACTCATTAAAATTAGTAGACAGCATTCGATAAATGTGTCTGACACCTGAAACTGAGTCACTCTGGACCTTGAGAGAATGGCTTATGTGTCAATGAGTTTTGGTGCAGTTGGAAGGAAAAAGAACAGTGCTCCATCCTTCCTTCTCTCCCTCTCTCAACAGACAGGAAGGGCCAGCACATATACAGCTGCTAATCAACAAAGCCACAAAGCCCAGGGTAGCCCTTTGTCCTGAGCGGGGAGCATCTGCTAGCTCCATTACCAGGCAGTCATTCTTACATGGGCTATCCTTTGGGGGCCCTCAAGCACTCAGGAATTTGTAAACAGGGCTTTCCTAACCAAGAGCACTCAAGCGGAAAGCAGGCCTTCCTGACAGTCTGCCCTGTGCAGCTTCCTGGCAACACAAAAGAGAGAAGGGAGAGAAGGCAACAGAAAAACATGTATTTTAAAAAATAATGAAACAACAAATGACTGTGTTGAAACAACATCATGATTTAAAGTTTGAGTTTATAAGAGATGTTGTAATCCTGGCTGACATTTATCCTTTTCACCTGCCAACTCTTAGCAATGTCCTTTGGAAGCTTCTCTAAGCGCTTTCTGCCTGGGTTGGGGTATTAGGGGTGGGAGAAGAGAGTGATTATTGCTGGAGCCCAGAGAAGCAATACCTAGAAGACCCGCAGCCAGGACACTATGATGTTACCATCAGAGAGAGAGGCTTGCAAGGGCTTGGTCTCTCTATAGGGCACTTGGGCTGGCCATAGCCAGAGAAACAGCATAACTCATTATTACACCCAGAGATGAGCTTGTGACCTTGACTTCATTAACCTAACCAGAGCACTAACTAAAGCATTACTTAACACATCCAAACTAGTATTTAAGATGAAAATAATAGATAGGCAGAAGGAGCCAACTTATCTATTGGAGAATGCACCTAGACAATTTCTTTATACACAGCCCTATTTGAAGGAAATACAGTATGTACATATTTGCATGCATAGAACTTATTGGCTAATTATTCATGTTACAAAGAGTTCTTCTCTTCACAAATGTTATCTTCCTGACTTCTCTTAAATAGCAAGTTCTTTTAAAAATATGTGCATCTTCCTAGGCATACAACTACCAAAGCTCCTTGCTTTGCCCCAGTGATCTCCAAATGAGAATCCTACACGGCTGTATCAGCATCATCTGGGTGTTTATTAAAAATAGATTCCTGAGCCCTTCCCCCAATCCTACTGAATTAGAATCTCTGGAGAGGGTGTGGTTACGGTTGTCACCTACCTTAACCATTGAAGACTATGACAGCTACCAATGGAAATCAGTAATTGTGACTATTCCAATTAGTTTACATGAGTTCACCATACCTGTCAACCCTGGTAGATGAGAGATGAGTCTGATTTTATTTGATTTTTAAAATTAAAAGAACGTAACTTTTCCTTCTATGGTGCCAGGGAGCAAATGTATAACTATTACATGCTTATTCCTTCAATACTGCCAATACCAACATTTGGAGGTTTTCTTTTACAATCACTGTGAGTGAAAAACTTTATTAGTCACATGTAGCATGTTGCAGACACACGTTGTTGGAACTGCGTGTCTGTAATCTCAACAAACGAGGCAAAGGTGCCTGCCTATGAGATGT
>PVJL010010790.1:0-46890 GCA_004026885.1 Lyroderma lyra
GCCGCCAGGCCAGGTCGAAGAAGGTGAGCAGAGTGCGCGTGAGCCCCTTGCAGAAGGCGCCGTAAGAGCCGCGGGCCGCTGCTGAGCGCGATAGCCGCAGAGCCAGGCCCGATAGGGCCGCCGCCGCCGCCGCCGCAGACAAAGCGGCTGACGCTGCCATGGACCGGGCTGATGCAGGCCCTGCTGACCAGCAGGAGTGAGATAGAGAAGGCAGGTGGACGCGAGGCCTGGAGTGACCTGTCGGCACAGGCGCCCTCGTGCTCCGCTCCGCCCTTGGCCTCCTTCCTGGCTGGGCTCAGGCAGCCACCGCTGCAGCAGCAGCTATAGGTCCTCCACTGCCCAAGGACAGTCCCTCCTAGCTGCCCTGCTACTGTAGCCACGCCCCTTGGCGTAATACACAATGCTGCTCCTGCAGGCATAGCCCCATTCACGACACTGCTCAGTCTGTAAGTTTTGGCTCTGAAGACAAAGTCTGAGCCCATTGGAAGGTGATGCTTCTCAGGGATTGCATTGTGGAAAGCCGTAGAGCAGAGTGGAGAGCCGAAGGTCTGGACCAATATACTAATTCTGTACAGAAGGCCACCTGGAACGCTACGCCCATTCACACCATTCTCCACTGTCTCCACAGAAAACACTGCCATACAATGGGTTCATTGTACCTTTCTTTAATTCACATTTCTCTTTTACCAATGCACTATGGCGCTCCACACGCACATTTTCCCCCCTCTAGCAATATTTGCTGTTCATGTGTATTTATTCAAGAATTGCCCCTTTGCCCTTACCTTTTACCCCGTCGTGCTTTCTAAGCATTGTCTTAGTCTATTTTTGCCCTGGGTACGGAAACAGGTCTTAGGTTTTCGTTTGCCCTTGTTCGTAGCGTTTTTCCTGCTGGTGGGCTTAAATGTCCTTCCGTGGTTTCCTCTAATCTTCATTCTAAACTAAATCCAACCCAACTCGATCGTGTTTTCAGGACTATTGAAATACTCACATTTCATTAGGATCATGACTTTCAAAAATCTTTTTGCAAGAAGTAGATTCACGACGACTTCATGGCAGTTTTCACGAGGAGTGCTGATCTGAGTATTAAGGCCCTCTCATAATGCCTGTTTACAGTCACACGTGAACATCCATATGGCATCTGTGTAACTGTTTAAGGAACCCAGCAGATTCATATACACTGATTGAGCTATTGTCATACCTACATGGCCAAGGGAATAAAAGCGAGTTTTAGAGACACTATTGTGTGGCGTCATTATTTTATCAACAACATAACCTTACATGGGTACGAATGTGTAAAAAATACTAGGGCAGATATTTCAAATTACTCAATATTGTTTACCCCTGGTTAAGGCAGTAGGAATGACAACACTTTTAAATCGTTATGTATATATATGAATATCCACATGCATGAGGGGGACCAAAAAAAAAAAAGAAAGAAAGAAACACAGAACTTATTTATAAAATATTATTGTGTATTTACTCTTACATGTTTAAACTTCAGTCACCTTCAAAGTACTCTGCGTTTGATGCAATACACCTATTGAGATGCTTCTTCCTCTGCTCAAAACAGTTTTTGAACTCGTCAATTTTGATGCTTTTTAGTGCTTCTGCCATTTTTTGTTTCATCTCTTCCACATTGGCAAAAGATTTCCCTTTGAGGACTTTTTTCACTGGGGAAACAAAGCGTTGCTCAGGGCGAGATCGGGTGAATAGGGAGGGCAGGGCATGGGCAGGGGGTTTGTCATGCTGTTTTTGGTCAAAAACTGCTGAATACTCAGTGTGGTGTGGGCAGGCACGTTGTCATGCCACATGTTGTTCATCTAAGTCACCCTAATCATGAAAAGGGGAAGCAAGTTGAAAGAATCTCCAAAAAAAAAAAAAAATCACTGAAGCCTAATGCAACCTCTCACAACAATGCTTGCTGGTACACGGATGCAGATGGGTCCTAGAATATTCACCTAGCGGGGGAAGCCTGTACTATAAGGAGCCTGCTGCCCTCCAGAAGATAATTCCTTTTTTGTGTATGTGGGTCCCCTTCATATTTAAGTACTATTACTTAAGTAATATAATGAAGAAATAATTATTTGAAAAAGTGGCCACAGAAATAGAGACTTAAGACACAAAGAAACACTTTGTTCTAGACTGGATCCAGACTCATTCATTTGCAGAGCCTGTTTCATCCAATCACTTCTGAAACCCTGTTCTTGGCTGCATCTCATTTATTTTAATATTTTATTTTGAAAAAATAGACTCACAGGAAGTTGCAAAAATAGTACAAAAAAGACCTTGTATCTTTCATCCAGCTTCTATAGATGCAGTATAATATCAAAACCAGGAAATTAACATTAGTACATTACTGTTAACTAGACTATAGGCCCAATTCAGCATTTACCATTTTTCTAACCTGCATTAATTCGTGTGTTGCTCGAGCAATATTTTCCCATGTCAGGATTTGTGTAACCACTACAATCAAGATCCAAAAATATTCCATCACTACAAAAGAACTACTTTGTGCTACCTCTTTGTTCTCACTCAGCCACCCTACATATATGTTGTTAGTTATGTCTATTTCATTTTCTTTGGAGTGACTTGTACATGGTACTGTGTGTTTAAAATTGGTTTTCACATGTTCATTATTAGTAATATAGAACTATAATTGATTTTTAATTAAACGTTTTATTTTGAGATAATTGTAGATTTACATGTGGTTGTAAAAAAAAAATACAATGAGAGATACAATGCATTTTTTACCAAGTTTCCCACAGTGGGAGCATTTTTCAAAATTACAACACAATATCAAAATCAGGGTATTGACACAATCCATCTATCCTGTTCATATTTCACCAATGTACTTCTTCTTGCGTGTGTGTGTGTGTGTGTGTGTGTGTGTGTGTGTTTAGCTCTATGCCATTTTATTACATGTATAGGTTCATGCATCCACCACCACGGTCAAGATACAGACCAGTTCCATCACCATCAGGATCCCTCATGCTGCCCTTTTTGACTTCACCCATTTCCATCATATTCTCCTTTAATGTCTGGAAACCATTAATGTGTTGTCTATGTCTATAATTTTGTCTTTTCAAGAATGTTATATAAATGGAATCACAAAGTTTGTATCTTATTGGGATTGGCATTTTTTCATTCAGTATGATTCTCTGGAGAGTCATCCAAGTTGTTGGGAATGTCAAGTATTAATAATAGTTCATTTCTTTTTATTGTTGAGTAGAATTCCTTGGTTTGGTTGTACCATTGTTTGTGTACCCTTGACCCATGAAGGACATCAGGGTTGTTTCCAGTTTTGGGCTATTAAGAATAAAGCTGCTGCAATATTGATTTATAGGTGATTGTGTGAACAAAAATTTCCATTTGACTCTAATTAATGCCCAAGAGTGCAATGGCTGGGATGTATGGTATAATAAGTGCATGTTTTGTTTTTAAAGATTCTGCCAAACTGTTTTCCAGAGTGGCTGTAACATTTTACATTCCATTCAGCAATTTATAAATATCTCCAGTTTCTCTGCGTCTTCGTCAGCATTTGATATTATCACTATTTTTTATTTTAGCCATTCTGACAGGTAGGTAGTGATATATCATTGTAGTATTAATTTGTATTTACCTAATGGTAATGATGGAGAAAATATTTTATGTGCTTATTTCCTATCTGTAGATCCTCTTCAGTGAAATATCTTTTATCATTTTCTAATTGGACTGTTTTTTTGTTATTAAGTTTTGTGAGTTCTTTATATGTCCTAGATATGAGTCCTTTGTTGGATATGTGGCTTGCAAATATTTTCCTCCCAGTCTGTTGCTTGACTTTACATTCTGTTAATGAGGGCTTTCTCAGAGCAAAGGTTTTAAATTTTGATGGAGTCCAATTTATTTATGAATTGTGATTTTGGTATCATAGGTAAGAGCTTTTTACCAATCCTTAGATTTTCTCCTATGTTTTCTTTTAAAAATTTTAAAGGTTAATATTACATTTAAGTA
The DNA here is from genome assembly GCA_004026885.1 of Lyroderma lyra. Lineage (NCBI taxonomy): Eukaryota > Metazoa > Chordata > Mammalia > Chiroptera > Megadermatidae > Lyroderma > Lyroderma lyra. The sequence goes on from PVJL010010790.1 coordinate 3,991, forward strand.
TGTGGCCCATTTTGAGTTAATTTTTGTGTAAGGTTTGGAGGTTTAAGTCCAGGTACAATTTTTTTTACTATGAATATCCAATTGCTAGAGCCAAATTTGTTGAAAAGTGTAGCCTTCTTCCATTGAATTTATTTTTCATCTTTGTCATATTTGAGCATATTTCTGTGGGTCTATTTTGATGTCCTCTATTCTTTCATTGACTTATGTGTCTGTGCTTTCCCCAGTACCACACTCATGATTAATGTAGCTATATAGTATATTTTAATACTGGGTAGAGTGATTACTCCAATTTTTTGTTTTTCAACATTTCTTTAGCTATTCCAGAATAAGTTTGTCTATGGGTACAAAATCCTTGCTAGAAATAGTGTTAAACTTACAAACCACTCTGGGGGAGAATTGACATACTTTATTTGTTTAGTCTTCCAATCCATAAACATAGTATGTCTCTTTATTTACTTATTTATATCTTTGATTTCTCTTATCAAAATTTGTATAATTTTCTGCATTCAGACCATGTACATATTTTATAAATGTATTCCTATGTATTCCTTTTCTTTAAAGCAATTATAAATAATATTGTGCTTGTAATTTGAGTTTCCACATGCTTATTACTGTAATATAAATTATATAAATTAATTCAAACTGTGTTATTTTCCACGTTTGGAGATTTTGTTATCTTCCTATTATTAGTTTCTAGTTTAATCCCATTGTGGTCAGAAATCAAACTTCATATGCTTTCAAATATTTTATATAGTTTTAGATTTGTTTTATGACTTTATGAAGAGCATTCATCTGGAGTAATTCCAGAGTAAGGTGATATGGGTGATGAAAGAACTAGATCCATGCATTGTGATGAATGATTGAAACATTTGTAGTTTAGACAACAAAGACTTATAAACAAGATATGAGAACTCCTTCAAATACTGAAGGTCTACCATACTCAAGAGGGGATTAAACTACTATGGTACTATTGCACAGATTAGAATTTAGGCCAGTTGGCTGAAACTATCCTTGGTCAACATGAGGAATGGACAACCTTGAGAAGTAGTGAGGCTCCTGTCATTTTTAGTGCCTTAGCACCACTTAGAAATTAACTATTGGTCATGGATATTGTTAAATTAAGTCTTCATCATTAAAGAAAATGATGGGGCCATTAAAATAGATGGCCTTTACGATTTTAGGCTCTTTTCCTTTGAAGTTCACTAATTTATGCTCATTGGAAAATGAAGTAATTTTATTTTGTGATTTATTTGGAAAACATATTTTTGAATAAGAAGCATAAAACTATGCTTAAAATAAATAAATCTTTAAAATTACATAAAAATTTGAAGTGAGGTTCTGTAGGTAGTATAGAGATGGATGACGATTTTTAAAATCTACTCTGCTAATTTCTGTCTTTTAATTGTTATCCTTATGCCTTTACATTTAAAGTAATTCATAATGTTACTGTTCAAAATGGCATAAGTCAGCCATGTTATTGTTTTCTGTGTTCATTTTGTTTCTCATAACTCTGTTTTCCTTTTCTTGCCTTTCAATAGGATACTTGAGCATTTTTAGACATTCCACTTTTACTTGTTTTAAAATATAGCTATTGGTATAGTTTTTATCATTTTATTTTATTCTAGATTTATTAATTTATATTAACAGTTTTTTTAATGCAATATACATGTGTGCATGTCACAGTTTACTGGTGTCAGAATTTAAATCCCTTTGAGCGAAGTAGAGAAACTTTATTTCTATTTAAGTCCCTTTGCCCTCCTCCCTTTTAAATATAATTAGCTTAAGTATTTCCTCTATGTACATGGGGGGTAGTTTTTGCTTTAACCATATAAAATGATCTTAAAAACTCATGAGGAGATGATTATCCTATTATAATTACCCCAACTTTTACTCACTCCATTTAGTTTGTCTTCCTTCCTGAAGTCGCATCCTCCTTACGTTATAATTTCCTTTCTGGTTAAAGAATTTCCTTTAGCCATTCTTTAGGGTAGGTCTGCTGGCAACCAATTATCTTAGATTTACTTCATCTGAGAATTTCTTTGTTTAAATTCCTCATTTACCTGATTATAGCAGTCACGTTCACGGTTGTTGTGTCATACTGAATTTTAAACTTTCCCCCCCAGTGATCGTTCTTCTTTTTGCACACCAAACCTAACCTAATTTAGCAGTCAGCTTGATGCTTTTTGTCTCACACTGATCAATAAATTCACTCTGGCATTCATTATGCTTGTTGTGTTAACCTGAATCATAGTCTTATTCTAGCAACCATCTATTATAATTACTTGTGTTGCACAGTGAACATTAACTTCATTCCAGCGGTCAGGGATCTTCAGGATTGTTTCTCACACTGAGAAAAGCCTTATTTCAGCAGTCATCTTCATGCTCGGTGTCTTGCACTGAACAATAACCTTTCCCACTGACAATTTCCTGTTTTTGTCTCATACTGAACAAATGTTCACCTTTCTTCTTGTGGTTTCAAAGTGAAACTTAACTTTACTGCAGTGGTCATCTTTACGTGTGTTGTTTCATGCTGAACCTAAAATTATTCCATCAGATTTATGTTTGTTATCAAACACTGAACCCTAATTTTATTCTGTGTCTTCTGTGCGTGTAGTCTCACTCTGAATCTTAATATAATTCATGGAGGTCATTTAAAAAAAAAGTAAATTGACTTTTTGTTTGGTGATTACTATTTTAAATTAAATAATCTGTCCAACTGCTATAATAAAAAATCATTTTCACATTTTTTTAGGAAAAAACTGCAGCACAAATTATCTCAGTAGAGAGTATTGAAAACAGAATTGCATTTAAAACATAATTTAGAAAACAAATGTACTTATTTTAGATGACAGCTATCTGTATACATTTTTCACTTTAACAAAAAATTCACTTTTCATTTTATAATACATATGTTAGGTATTAATGATGCATTTTTAAATAGAACAATTTAATGTCAAAACCTGTTACTTTACTGTAACTAGAGAAGAACTTAAAGCTAGCACTGTATCATATTATAATGCAGCATACACACTGGATTGCCCCACACTCTGATATATGCTAGTTGGTACTGTCAAGGTGTTCATGATAGGTGGCATTCTTTGTTCCTCTGAGTTTTCTTCCTCAATATTGGAAACACCAAGCACATTGGAGGAAAGTTTATTCAGTACTTGTGAAAGGATTTCTCTATGTTAATAAGATGCGATTACACATTCTTTTTTTAAATTAAATTTATTGGGGTGACATTGGTTAGTAAATTACATAGGTTTCAGATGTACATTTATCATCTATGTGTTGCCTTGTGTTCTTACCTCCCAGAGTGATTTCTTCTTCCATCACCATATATTTGATTCTCCCGCCTTCCTTCCTCACCCCTCCCCTTTTCCCTCTTGTAACTACTAAATTACTGTGTGTCCAAGAATTATTTTTTCTATTCTGATTGTTTATTCTGTTCTGTAGATTCCACATATGAGATCATATGTCTTTCTCAGTCTGTAAGTCTTTATTCTGGAGCACATGTGATTACACATTCTGATGCTGGAGATTCATCTCTCTCCAATTGCTGCTACCTGAACAGTTTTTATTTGTGGCAACTGAATAACAGATGCTGTGATGTTTCAATTACTTCTTGGACATGTAAAGTTTGGCCTGAGGGTAACTGCACTAGAGTTATAGCTAGGAAGCTGGTTCTAGTACCTGATCTAGCTATAGAAACCTGAGCTAAAGCAGAGATTGAATTTTGATCAGCCTGAGTCTGCAGATTCACAGAATGTTACACAGAATCTGCTCCATTCTGCTGGGATTCAATTGTTTCCACAGTAATTTATCTTAATATGTTTTTTTCTGCCACATTTGTTTATTATCGATATATTTCTAATTGGTGCTTTGCTCCTTTCCTATTCCCTTCTTCATTTATCCCCCCATGATGGGATTTCTGCAGCCGACCACCTCACTGATTACAGAAGGGAGAGAGTGGAGATGATGAGCCCAGCACTGCCTTGGGAGCAGCTCCATTGCCCAGCAACCCTGTCCAGGAACCCTGCCCAGGTGGCCTCACGTGGCTCCAAGTCAGGTCTGACTCAAAGCCATGCTTCTCCACCTAGCTGGGATCTGTAGCAGTCATTTTTTATGCTATTGTCACAGACTAGACATTAACATTATTTGAGTCTTCGTCTTAATGTTTTTCTTTGTCTCCTTGTTAGACAAATAAGGATCTCAAGGTCTAGGGGGGTTCTTAATAAATGGTATTGTTGCCAAATGCTCAAAAGTAGCACAGTATTTTGTAGCCCAGCTGCAACCAGATGAACTTGATTGGAATTGCAGTTGGATAAATTTAGTCAACTGCAAAGGAGAAATCAACATGTAATTAACTAAACAGTGTATATAAACAATGGCTAAGCTTCCCTCTAGGGAGACAGAGCTTTGGATGTTCATCCCCTATCTCCTTTCCTTGTTACAAGTAGATACAACTACCTAATGACAATCATATCTCATTCTTGAATGGGACACCCCAAGCTGCAAACCCCTTGAATTCGGTAACATCCTGTAACAGTACCAGGTACAGTAGACTCTCTGTTTACTGGAACTCAAGCAACCAGCAAAATTTTTTGCAGAGTCTACTTACATTTCCAGCATCTTCCAATCCCCATGAGTGCTGGTTAACTGATAGTCTACTGTATTATTGTCATGCTTGTTGTCTCACAATAAACCTTAAACTTACTCCAATGAACATCCTCATATTTGCTTCATTTTAAAACTTAACCCATGGTCAGCTTCATACTGCATCTTACAGTGAAACTTACCCTTTTCCAGGCTGGTAAACTTTGAATCCTAATGATTATGTGTAGATGCAATGGATGCCCAGCAGTCTCCCAGATCAGGGGAGAGTGAGCCATTTTCTTGAGGACAAATCAACTTCTCCATACTAATGATGTTAGACAGTTAAATCCTGAAGCAACATGCACCTTTACTATGACTTGTACTAGGAGACCTTCTGGCATCACATGGAAGAATTGAGTTATCAGTCACACTTTTAACAATATGGGTGACCCTACCCCTTGTTTATAGGGTACTGGTAGAGCTATATTAATCCAAGAGCTTGTTGATACTCTTAATCTCAGAGGTCTTTGAAGAGGTAAACGAGAATGTAGGGGTGTGGGAAAGTTAAGATAATGCCCTCTAAGGAGAAATGAGACTCCAAAGCTTGAAGATTCTATTGTTCATAACCCAGTGCATCAAGGTCTACATGGAATGTGAAGATTGCTAAGGTAGATAGAAGGAGCATCCAGGTTTGAATTTATCACTCTCATGCAAGTTGTTGCAGAATCAACTTAGATTTATTCAACTTCTACAGTTCTTCAACACCTGGAGCAGTTCACGGATAAGCCTAAAGTGCATTTAGAGGGGTGATTCTGAGCTAGCACAGGGATAACAGAAGTGATTCCATTTTAAAGCCAGACTCCATCCTGTCTATAAGGTCAGGAATGCAAAGGGGAAAACCCAAGACACTGATTAACTACCTGTTGCCCACATGCTGAACATACATAACTAAGAAGGGAAGAAAAACACAATGCAATCAGCAGACCTTGTAAAATCACCAGTGTGTTCTCATGAAGTTAATCATTGTAAGAAAAACCAGAGATTGTAAAACTCCTGTGTTAATTTATTTTTAAAGAACTTAAAAGATAACCTTATCATGAGATAAGATTGAGCAGACATCTGCTGACCATGAGATGGAGACATTGTTTGCTGACCAAAGTGATAACACTCTTGGACAGTCCATCTGCTTCCCCTTCCTAGCCCCCCCTCCCTCCACCTATAACCTACAAATACCCCTCGCACAGTCCTATTGGGGAACCAGTCAGCTCCTTTCTTCTTGCTGGTTCACTGTGCACTAGCTATCTCTCAATAAAGCTTTGTCTGCTGAACTTCATATCCAGTACAGTGCTCATTTTTTTTTTTTATATTGGGACTCAAGAACCTGGAATTGTTGGCTCTGGCAACAGTTTGATTTCTCTTTTCATGCTTCTGACTTCTCTAGAAGTGTAAAATCTGGGACAGTTTATGTAGGAGTCAAAGTAAGGACTTTAGTAAGACTAAGAGAAAAGGTATTTTGTTTTGAAAGGGAGTAGGAAGGAGTAGTTTAAGACAGTGGTTTTTAACCACCAGTCCGCAGACCAAGTCCAGTCTGTCAGAAGTTTCCTGCCAGTCTGTGAAATATTTTCATATTATCAGGATATATTTATAAAATAATAATAAATTTATTTCAGTGTAACTATTTCACGGACCAGCAAGAAATTTCTGGAAGACCACTGGTTAGAGGGATATAACAGTCTAGCATGAAGTACAGAGTATTGCTCATTCTGGTGATTCTTCCCTTCAGCACGTAGTACTTCATAATATAGGCCATATTGAAAGGCAAAAGACAGTGGTAGGAGTATCCAGGAGAGTGGGGATAATGGATAGAATCCATCATTGCCCTGTTGAGAAGAATTCTGAGTGCAATAGTTAAGAGGTCACATACAGTCAACATGGACTACTATTATTTATTTTGAATAAAAAATCTAGAAGAATTCTTCAGTGACTCAGTAGTTATAATCTTTTGAGTATAAATTGGTTCTCTAATATGAATCAGGTTTCCAGGATATCCTTGGAGACAAAATTTTGTTTTGAAAACTCAGTGTATCATCATGTCTGTTAGGGATTGAGATGGGTTTAACTCATTCAGGAGAAAATGATATAATATTTTAGTATCTTTGGATACTTAAAAATGTGAAATTAGGCCTTGCTAGATATCTGAAAAGTCCTGTCTGACAATGCATGCCAGAAAAGGCTACATAGAGACTAATTTATATATTACTCTGGTGAGAAAAGAATCTACGCCCCACCCAATACCAGGAGTTAAAATTCCAGAATTGAGGGGCTCAGTAAACAGATTATTAATACTAAGGAATGCTGCCTTCCCATTCATTCCATATCTGTCACAGAGACAAAAGAAGCAGAGGGTGCCCAAGTCTCAAGTGTGAGCTTTGTTTCTTCATAAAAATGTTAAGTCCATATGAGTAGACCAGTGGTTCCCAATCGTTTTCCATTGTATACCCCTTTTAAACCCATTTCTATAAATTGTACCCTTGTTTTTAAAACAGCTGTTTTTAAATACTGAACTTTTGTTCAGTGCCTATCTTAAATGTAAAATAGTGGAAATGAGGCAATGTTAGGAAAGAAGAATTACTAAAGTACAAACCACATATTTAATTTTTCAATATTCATAACATGGTCAAATAATGATCAAGGATTTAACAAACTTTTATTATTAATAATAATATTTGTGTTATCTGAAAAGTCTGTAATAATTGTTAGGCAGATCACTAGCCTACTGAAACACTGTTAGTGAGATTGTTGAGCTTGCTTTGATGCACTTAGTTTCTTGAAATCAGGCACAAAAGATGCAAGACAGTCTTAAATCTGGACTTGTATTAAGCTTGTTGCAGTACTTACGTTTTATGAAGGTGTAAGAAGAAAAAGCTCTCTCCACTAGTTCAGTATTAGTAAATGGCAAGAGGAATTGAGTGCCTTCTCACAGAGCTGTTTGTATTCCTCACTGACATCTAGAAGGTAATATTTTCTTTTAAAATCAGAATTTAAAGACAAATAGGTTGAAAGTTGAATTAACTGATCTTTCTCATTGATTGATAGTTTGGCTGTTTTTTGTTTGTTTGTTTGTTTGTTTGTTTTTAGTTTGACTTTTTTGAAGAATTCTTCATTGAAGGGATGAGCAACCCAGTTGTTTTTTTCCACGTTGATGGAAGTACTTATATAAAAGGACACTTTAGGACTTTCCAAGTGACTTATAATATTCTCTTTCATGTTTTGGGATAGGTGCAAGTCATTCTTCCATAAGAAGTGCAGAGTTTCAAAAACTTCAAGCTGACCTCTTTCAATACCTGCTTCCCAAAAGTCCAATTTTTAAATTATTGACACAATTTTGTAGGTTACTTTGAATATAGTAATTGAGCTATTCTGAAGTTCCAAGATGAGTTTATTTCTAGAAAAGTATCTGATAAACACACAAGACTTTGAAGACAATCACTGTACTGACATTTTGAAGCAAGAGGGAAATGATGGTCTTCAAAAAATACTGGAACTTCATGTCTAAGATCAAACATCTGTGTAACTATTTTGCCAAGAGATAACCACCTTACCTCTGTATGCAAAAGTAATGTGCTATTGATGTTGTTCATTTCTTCACATAACACTTAAAATAATATTGAGTTTCATGGTTGTGACTTAATAAAATTTACAACTTTTACAGTCTCATCAAGAACATCTTTCAGTTTACTAGGAAGAGGCTTAGATGCAAGACTTTGTCTGTGAATGCAGCAGTGACTCCATGGTACATGGGGAGCTACTTATTTTAATTCGGCCACATGGGCCTATAAAACAACCTAACATAGGCTAGCTGCCATCAGTGCATACACCACAACAATTCAAGCAACTAATGTCATTTTCAATGAAATAACCATTGATTGCATTAAAAATATCTTCGCCTATGGTATGCTCTGTCAATGGGCAATGAAGCAACAAGGTTTTCTTAATTTCATTTCCTACCAAATACCTCACAATGATGCACAAAATAGATAAATCAGCAACATCTGCACTTTCATTGACCTGGATGGAAAAGAATTTACTTTTTCTAATTCTATCTACTACTACAGCTTCAACATTGTCAGCCATTTCCTGAATTCATTAAGACATTGTATTGTTTGAAAAAGTGATAGTGCTAATTTTGCGGACATGTTATTCCCCAAACATACAAAAAAACAGTATCCTTAATACAAGGAGAAATGAAATCTTCAGCTGTGGTGTGCCTTTTACCATGTTTAGCTATGCGATAAGCAATATGGTGTGAAGTCTCAACTGCATTCTCACTGTCTTTCTTTCCTGACATCATGTATGAAGTAACAGTTGGATGCTTTTCTAAGCACAGAAAATAATGTATTTCTTTGTTTTTATACACAGATGTTTAGTTTCTAAATGTTGCATGAATAGAGAGGGTTTCATGCAACATTTGGATATTTCCCCACACATAATGCACAAAGGCTTAGGACAGTCGTCATCCTCTACAAATGAAAAGCCATATTTAATATACTCTTCTGAGTATTTCTTTTTGTTCTCTGTAGTATCTGAGTGAGGCATGTACCTTTTAACTATGTGCCAGTATGGGTGTACTCCTAGCTGCAGACACATGTTGAGAAGTACTTGGTGATGGGTTATAATCCACAGCAAGTTTTGTTTTCTTAACCATTCATTTTCAACCACTGATCCATAACTGACATGCTTAAAGAACACTGACAATAATAACTGAAACTGTTAAACATTAAATAAAAAAATACTTGAAAAGAATCACAATTAAAGATAACATTTACTTTTATTCATTCAATAACTGATCAAACAATTTGGCTATGGATGTATTTATTAATATATATTTGGGGAAGTTCTCGAAAAGTCGCAAATAGATTGTTCTGGAACTGTGTAATGATTGATAGAAGAGCGGTTTGGGGAAATGGTTCATAACCATGCCCTCACCAATCATGATTCACGAATGTGATCTAATTTTGAAGTGTCTCCATTAATGGTGATTCAAACTTAACACTTAGTGTTCCATAACTAACGTTTTCATTTTTTAACTTTTTTTTGCCATTACTGATTATTTTTCATGTATCCCTGAACAGCCGAGCATGTACCCTGGGAGTGTGCATACCACTACTTGGGAACTGATGGACTAGACTGGAAATGAAAGAGGGTTTCAGGAAGAAGGATCATGCAGTTTCTTGGAGGTGCCCAGAATCTTTCTCTTCAGAACATCATGGTGATTCCAAGTACAAGAGGGCAAAATCTCTCTGCCCCCACCTGATGGTGAGCCACGAGGGGGCTGATTTACCTGTGTTCCCCAATTATCTTGACTTTAGCCTAGAAAACCTCAGCACACTATAAAACAATCCCTGCTTATTTAGGAGGAACACTGCTGCAAAAACCTCAAAGTGCCCATTGCAGGTTCTACATGCCTTCAGGAGGACAGACCAAGAGAGAATCCCAAGGGAGAGCTTTCTCAGCCTGGTAAGGAAAGGTTAGGTCTCTCCTAGATCTTTTAGTCTCCTGCTTGTACTGCCAGCCATAATAGCTGGGCAGCTATTAACAATTGCTGTAAGTCATCCATAAAATGGGTCCCCTCCCCCCAAGAAAAACTCTTCAAAAGGGAATAGAGAACACAAGAATGCAGGCATTCAGAACAGGGAGCAAGGCAATTTACTGTGTCAGTGCCACTTCACATGTACTGAGGACACTCCTAAAGACATTAAAGTAATTGAGAGGTCCAACACTGTATTCTAAATTTGTGCCTTACAAATAAAATCCTATTTTCTAGGGCCTATAGGATATTTACTGAATTTTAACAAATGTAAGTCTTAAAAACACCGGAATGAAATTTTAAAAGTAGAAATAGAATGAACCTCATTTTGTAATCACAATGCAGCAAAACCAAAAATTAAGAGGAAAATGGCAATATTATATAGCTCTTAGATAAAAAAATGATGGATGAAAGCTGCAATAACAAATAATCTTGAAATGATCAATAATGACACTGTGATGGTTAATTTTACATACTAACTTGACTGGGCTAAGAGATGCATAGAAAACTAGTAAAATATTACTGGGTATGTCAGTGAAGGTGTTTCCAGAAGGCATTAGCATTTGATTCAATAAAATGAGTATAGAGATCCGCCCTCACCAATGTGGGAGGGCAACATCAAAGTCCTGAGGGCCTGAACAGAACTAAAAGGCAAAAGAAGGGCAAATTTCCTCCCATTGTGCTGGGACCTTCATCTTTTCTTGCCCTAAAACATCTGAGCTCCCAGTTCCCTGGCTTTTGGACTTTGAGACTTAAAATCATGGCCCACCAGATCTCAGGCACTGGGCCTTGGACTGGAAGTTACAACATCAGTTCCCCTGGTTCTCAAGTCTATGGAAATCAGACTGAAGTGTACCATCAGCTTTCCTTATTTTCTAGCTTGCAGATGGTACATTATAGGACTTTTAGATCTTAACTGTGTTAGTCAATTCTCTCTCTGTGTGTGTGTGTGTGTGTGTGTGTGTGTGTGTGTATTCTATTTCTTCAGAGAACCCTTAAATAATGAAGAATTAAAATACACTATGTTGGAGATTTATTGAAAGCTTACACTGTGTAAGGCCTGAACAAAATACATTTCATTTATATTATAATCATTTATAGTACTTATAAGGTAGGTAGTTTTTGCCCTTCATAGTACTTAGGAGGTAGGTACTGTATTTTGCCCTTTTATTTTTGAAGAATAATTAGCACACCATTATAGCATTCTAACTATGATCTTTTGCCAAGAACTATTTCACAGATTTCTTCGTTCAATGCCACAAGTATTTATTACTGCTTGTTATATATAGGGCACTGCAAAAAAGAAATGAATAATGGATGTTCTCTACCCTGTAAAATCCAGTCATGTGTGCTTATGATACAGATGAGGGGGAGGATGCAGCTCACACTATGATTGCAACTAACTCTACTAACTAAAATTGACTATTAAATGATAAAAATGGTACATAAACCCAGCACCATGGTTGTAGAGAATAAAGTGATTCCACTTTAGGTTTGGGGGTAGGAATCAACTATGGTGCCTGTTGCCACTGCTCATGGAAGCAGCTCTAAGTTTTGTTAATGTGACTGAAGCAGAAAAAGCATATATATTTGCACTTTATTAAAATGTTGCATAAATACAGAGCAGTTGGGCACATCCATTCTAAGGCACTATTCTGGCTGGAATGCAATTCCACAAGAGAGAAAAGAGAAGTCATTACATTCGGTAGTTTTCATCTCTACATTCAGACTCCTCCCACATTACATTTTATTGCTACTAGGATCTCAATTTTAACCCCACACTTATAGCAGCATCATACAGGGACTGGGATGACAAGAATTAAAGAGACATCCTTGTTCTAGCACTTCATATGATTTGGCACTTAATATAAACTCTCTTGTACTGTTTTCCATTTGTTTCCCAACTCTTGTTTAATGAAAAAGATACTATAAACTCTTTATGAACCTGACCCATGAATTAATTTTATTACTAGTTTCCAGTAAGCCTGGAACAGGACTAGTTAGGCACATAGTAGATACTCCCCAAATACTCATATTAAATATGACTTCTAAAAACTTCAATAAAACAAAAAATATAGTTTCCTTGATTCTAGTTTAAGGAAAGGATGACTTGTATCTTCATAAAGGGAAAACACTTGAATGTCTTATTTCTTGTATCTTGTAACAAGGAACTAGGTTGAATTTATATTTTCATGTATTAACAGCTTTAACTGACAGAGTTCTTCCCTTGCTACAGAAACTTGAGTCATTATAACAATTATATGAGAACATTTATATAAGTAGCAGTGTGTGTGTGTGTGTGTGTGTAAAAGCAATTATAAATTAAAGAGGCTGAGAATCAATGATCAACTTACAAATTATCTGATCAGTGACCCTCATACCTCCTTAAAATATGTGTATATGTTTGTGTGTGTGTATTAAATAATAAAAAAAGTGTTCGTTCAAAGAATTTTTCATAACACCCTAGAAACAACAGGAGATAACTTGGCTTGGAAGCAGTAAGACTATACCGATAGCTATAGAAATATCTGTTAAAGGCAACATGTCCAAGGAGTATCTGCAGAATACTAGTTCGGTGGGTTATTACTGGGTATACATAAAAAAGGGTTCTGGGGTCAAATAGGTTTGCAAAACATTGAGACAAAAGAGGTGCTTTTTCTGCCTTTACTGAAGGTCCTGGCAGTGATTCTCATATGCTTATGTGCACTGTGAAGCTAGAAAGGGGAAACAGCAAGAAGGGATTCCCAAAATTATTTGCAGAGTATCTTACAGGACTGTTTTATGACACACACTTAGGGAGACAATGACTTAAAGAATGAGTAAAATTTAAAAAGTACTAACAGACATATGGCTGAATACTAAAGGAGAGTAAAAAGCAATAATTAAATTAGATTCTACTTGCATGACTTCAACTGTCAAATGGATTCTTTCACATAGAGCTTACTTATTCTGTGAACAAAATAAATCATCAAATTAACAGCTCTAAGCAGCATCACCCGACTGCCAACAAAGCAGACTAGCAAAGTTTGTAAAATCCAAAAGCAAAGGTTAAAATCTTAATTTCTTTAAAAATAAAAATTTTCAATGGAAATAACCCAGTTCCTATGAGGCAGATAAAATCCTCTTTATCCATGTGTTTCTGACATTTTTATTATTTGACAAAATACAGTGTCTCTATTCTTGCCGCTTGAGACACATATAAAGCTTTGAACTAATATAATCGCGTTTAGTAATGACAGCAAAATAATATGCTGCTATAATGGATATGTCAGATAGACATGGTTATCCATTATAGTGACTCTACCCTATATGCTTTATGCTTACATCTATCATACAGTTGGTTTGGGACACAAACATTTTCATTGTTATAACAAAAGTGTTGTAGAGACAGAATAAATCAAATCTAGTAAAGTTGCAAGAGTAGGTGGATACTCTATAATTCACATGCCTTGAAAGATGGGTTTTTAAAAATAGAAAAAAAAAAAAAAGCTGTACTTATAAGCTCAAAGATTCTTCCGAGATTCTTCCAAGACAAACAGATTGCTGCAGGTTAAGATTTTTTTGAGTTAGTCTCAATTACTATTGGACCTTCCTTTAATAATTCTTAAAGAAGTCCTCTAAAGTGAGTGACTTGGTGCATAATAAGGCCTGCTCTCTGCCTGAAGCTTTTAGAACAATGACTACACTTGTATGGCTTCTCTCCTGTATGAATTCTTAAATGAATAACGAGGCTTGGTCTCTGTCTAAAGCTTTTCCCACAATAATTACATTTAAAAGGTCTCTCTTCAGTGTGAGTTCTCTGGTGCAAAGTAAGAGCTGTCAGCCTACTAAAACTTTTCCCACAATTGTGACATCTATGAGGTTTTTCACCCGAATGAGTTTTCAGATGTCTTTTAAGACTTGATCCATGACAAAAGCTTTTCCCACACTCAAGACATTTATACGTCTCTTCTTCAGAATGGGTTCTCTGGTGCCCCATAAGGTGTGACCGCCGAGTGAATCGCTTATTACACACAGTGCATTCATAGGGTCTTTCCCCTGTATGAAGTCGTTGGTGTCTATAGAGGTCTGAACTACGAAGGAACCTTTTCCCACATTCTGGGCATTTATGAGGTTCTTCTCCTGAATGAATTCTCTGATGCCCTGTAAGTTGTGACTTCCGGGCAAAACATTTTCCACACTGGGAACATCGATGAGGTTTGTCTCCTGGACTCTTTTTCTTATGTGGTCTAAGGTTGAGAGGTTCTTCCAAGCTGGAGCTCTCAGGTTTCTCTCCAACAGAGGGGTTCTGATGATCTACAAGTTTTGTTAAATTTGTCTCTAACTCCTCTGGAGGGTTTTCCCATTGATTTTCCAACTGTACATAATCTTTCTGCAACATGGGACCATGGAGAGCATTCCCTTCTAAAGTAACAAGAAATGGGTACATATTTTCCAGTTTTTTCTGTTTTGAAGTATCTTCTTCATTGTCTATCCCAAACTCAAAACCTGGAACAAGAAACAGAAATAGCAGATGTCACTGTGTCCCACAGAGAAAAGAACATGAGGGAAAATGAATAATTACAGTAAATTACCAGTAGAAATATAGAAAATCCTAAAGAGAATCCAAAACTCTTTACCCTGATTGAGGTTGAATTTTTCTTTTCTTTATTCTCTATTATCAATGAACAATTACTTACCTATCTTGGACTCAAGTAATTGTTTAATTTCTTTGGAATCTTGTAGTTCCTTCACCCATGCCTCTTCTCTATTCTCCAATGGAAAGCTCATGTCAAGCTTTGGTATTGGATATCCTGGCCATTAGAAAGATGAAAAGCATAATATTTTGGGTTAGCAAAGCTTTTTTTTCCCAGAGTTCAGGCTGCTATCTTGGACATATGGCCACTAAATATCTACTTCCACTCAACTACTATTACTTCACCTGGAATCTACTACAAGAGTCTTTTTTTTAAAAGGTAAGAACAAAACAAAAATGATAGAGCATCCTTTTGTGCTCAATTCAAAAATATTCTCCCCTAATCTATGGAAGAAGTGTGAATCCTGTGCTGAAATCCATGGACTAAATGACTTCTGTATCTATTTTTTTCTCCTTTTTTTTTTCTCTTTCTATTTTGATAATAGATTTATTTAGGTTACAGCCAAAATATGAAGTAAGTCTTCATAAAGTTTTGTCATATTAAAACTGAAAAATGCTGCTATTGAGTAACAAGTCAAGAGACAGAGGTAAAAGTAGGAGTTATGAAACTGTTTACTGGAATAATTTCAGTTGAGATTTTCAAATTAAAAAGAACATTGACTGATTTGGCAACCAGCAAAAGCAGTCTTTATCCTTGTTTCAGCTGACATCCAAGTGGATTCTCTTGAAATCAACCCGAATAATAATCAAACAGTGTTTCTTACCGTCAATCTAAGGACAACCAGGAGAAGTTTCTAGTACTCACCCTCCCTTTGTGTCCTACCAACCCCTTCCTCATTGAGAGCCTCTGTGGCTCGCATCCTCTTTCTATATCCCTTCCTTGTCTTTCTCAGCTCTGGCAAAGAATACTGGCCTGCAATAAAATGTGGGTTGGAAATTGATGATTTGACAACTAAATGCAGGATGATGTTTACATATTAACATTAAATTAACATTAGTAAGTTAATTTGATGGAAATTTAAATTTCAAAACATTATATCAAAACATAGTAAGTGGACTAAAATACTTCATATTTTCATGGAAAAAAAGACTTTTAAAGATTAAGATTAAGAATGGTATATTACTCAGCAATAAAAAAGAACGAAATCTTACCATCTGTGACAACATGAAGGGACCTAGAAAGCATTATGGTAAGTGAAATAAGTCAGATTGAGAAAGATAAATACCATGATTTCATTTATATGTGGAATCTAAAGAACAAAATAAACAAGACAGAAACAGACTCATAGGTACAGAGAACAAAACTGATGGTAGTCAGACGGGAGTGTTGGAGAGGGTGGGTGAAAAGGCGAAGGGATTAAGTACAAATAAGTAGTAACAAAACAGTCACAGGGATGCAAAGTAAAGCATCAGGAATATAGTCAATAATAGTGTATTAAGTATGTGTAGTTCCAGGTGGGTTACTAGACTAATTGGGGGGAACACTTTATAAATGACGTAAATGTCTAACCACTATGCTATATACCTGAAACGAAACAAATATAAAATACTATTGAATGTCAACTGTAATTGAAAAAGAAAAAGAAAAGGAACTTCCAAATTAAAAATATAAGTCTTATACAAACTTTTACCTAATAATTAGACGGTAAATTGAACTAGGCCTGACTCTTTTTGCTTGGGTCTCCTTTATGATTTTACCATTCTTTTCCCTGCCTTCAGTGGAATCTATTTAGTATTTATCTCTTGTATTTTAAGGGGCTGAGCTTTTTGCCAGTAAATACCTAGTGTTCCCCCATGCACAAAAGATTAAGATTAAGAAAGAAAAATGCATATCAAATTATTTATATTCACTATATTGTTTTTGTTTGGATTTCAAAGCTAAGAGGGGGATGAAAGGTTAATAATGACACATGTCAAATAAAGCTAGAGGTCACAGATGAAAGGGAACCTTACATTAAGTAAAAGTGGGAGCAAACTGAAACTTGAAATAAACAGACAGTAGCAAAGGCCTAGGTATAAAATATAGGTACTACTCACTTAACGACTACGTTCCATTCCTATGACTAGGTCATTAAGCGAATTAGTCCATAAGTGAGGAGCTTAAAGACAGCTGTCTTGTCATATGTTGTGGCACCACAGGGCATGTATTTTTCAATAATTATTAGGCAATACCACACTTATAAACAAAATATGTAGTCTTGTGCAATCATGAATGTAATAACCCACTGCAGGGATGAGACAAAGACTGAGAAAGGGGATGGATTCCCAAGACTCACACAGACTGGGAAAGGGGATTCCCTGTCCTGGAAAACTGGTTGTATGTCCCAGTGGTCTTTAAACAGGTTAGGTCATTAAGTGAGGCGTGGCTGTACTGACATATTAATAATCTAAATGTAGGGAGGGAGACAGACTTTCAATATGATACCATGAGGAGCTTTGTGGATCTATTTAAGTGAAACTGGTGAAAATTATTAAGAATAAAGAAACCAAACATTTTAAGTTTCTCAAAATGGTCCTAAGGGTATACAGCAAATTAGGAAACACCTACTTTTAAAAATCTGCTAAAATTCACAGAGAACAGCAAGAGTCTCAAGTATTTAAGCCATTCTCTTTAGTGCCCCTCTCAGCTCCACTGTAGATGGGTGTAGCCAGGAGCCTGGGGCACACTCTCCTCCAGCTCCATCAGAGTTCTTACTGAGAGGGGCAGGACCCAAGAATTTCTCATACTACTTTGACCTATCTATTGTTGAATCTAAATTCCAGGTATTTGTGGCTGAGAAGCAAGGGCTCCTTTTACCTACCTGGTCTCCATTGTTGGGATGGAGGATCCACATTGAATGTGTAATAAGAGTATGGTTGAGAATACTAGGGTTCTGATAGCCCTTGTAAGGCAATTGTGGTTTGGTAATTGTGGTCTTATAATTGTGATTTTAAGGCAGTAAGTGATTCTATGCTTGGAGTCGCAAGCCAAGAAAACCTGAGGGTCAGACCTAGTGCTCAGCTCTTAAAGTGGCCCTGTTACGCAGAGATAAGCACATCAGTATCCCTGTTAAGCAGAGATAAGCACATCAGTATCCCGATCTCCAGCTCCAGAGATCTGGCCTGGGTGAAGGAACAGACCTTAAAACAGATAGCTTCCAATTTCTTCTCAAAGAAACTGACTTCATTTGCAATAGAGAGTGGAGAAGTTCAAGCCTAAGGGTATTATCAAAAAGAGTGGAGGATTTAATGAAAGGCAATTAGAAAGAGTCTGTTATGTTTATTTAATATACAGGCTAAACTGTAGGCTGACTAGTTTGCATAAGAGAACTGGGGAAAGAGACAGCTGGAGAAGCCCTCCAAGGATCCAAACAAATCTCAAAAACTGACCTCAGGAACTATGGTCAACAATGTTGCAACAACTATGTGTAGTGCTAGGCGGGTACTAGACCAACCAGGGGAATCACTGCATAAATTATATAAATGTCTAACCACTATGCTGTACACCTGAAACTAACAGTAAGGTAATACTGAATGTTAAATATAACTGAAAAAACCAAACACTTAAAAAGCATTTGAATTTGATTGGATTAGTTTGCAGAGTGAGCTATGCTCCAGGGCATTGTTGAAAACAATAGTGTGATTAGCTGGCAGTTAACAGCTGGGTGCAATCAGGTAGAGACAGCCAGAGGTAGCCCTGCAAAAACTACTGTCATTCCAGGGTGACTGAATGCATACCTAAGGCTGTACTCCATCAAATGCTTAACACTGTAGGGTGGACTAGACCTCACTAAAATAATCATTCAGCCTTTCACCAAACAAATAAACAAGGAAATAATAATAACAAGCCCTGGGGAGGAGGAAGAACAACACAGATTTACTATATTATCTAAAAGGTCCAGTTTTCAGCAAAAAAATGATGAGACATGCATGGAGACAGGAAAGTATGACCCATACAACGGAAAAAAAGAGCAGACAACAGAATCTGCCTATGAGAGTGATCATATATTAAATTTAACGAAGACTTCAATGTAGCCATTACAAATATTGTATTTTGCCACATAAAATACACTCCTGTGTATAATGAGCACCCCCACATTTTTGGCCCAAACTTTCAGGAAAAAAAATTTTAATTTTAATTTTTTTTGTTTATATTTAAGTACTTATTTTTTGTATTCAAGGAATTTTAGCATTTATTTTTTAACATAACTCATATACGGATTATAAAACTGAAAGCAACAAAGAAACAAAAACTCATGGACACAGTCAATCATTTAGTGGTGTTACCTCAGGGTAAGGGCAGGGGTGGAGGAGGAGGGAGGAAGAGTCAAATATATGGTGACAGAAAAAGAACTGACTCTGGCCGTTGAACTCATAATGCCACCCATAAACGATGTGCTATAGAACTGTACACCTGAAACCTATGTAATATTTACTAATCAATGTTACCCCAATAAATTTTAAAATAAAAATAATGAATTACAATATTCCAGGGTATTATTTTGCACATGGATATCATTTCTAGAGTTATACTTTTGACTCATCAGCATAATTAAAAGAATTAAAACATTTACATAGATAAAGAATTAGTACTACCATGTGTAATGCACATCCTTATTTTTCTCTCATAATTTTGGGCAAAAAAGTACAAATTATACACGATAAAATATGGTATGTTTCAAGAACTAAAGAAAACCATGATTAAAGAAGCAAATTATGATGATAATGTCACATCATATCAAATAGATTATTCCAACAAATAAACAGAAATTAAAAGACTGATCAACAGAGACTATGCTATCAGAAGAACAGAGAGAAAACAAATGAAGGAAAAGGAATGGAGCCTCAGAGAAAAGTGGGGCACTATTAAGTGCACCAACAGACATATGATTTTAATAAAGGTAAACAGGTGAGCTATTATAAAAGCTAGTAGTATTGCAACAATGGTTTATAATTCCACTTTTTGTTTTCTATATGATTTAAGTGACTAATACACTTTAAAAAACACAATTATTAGTTTAAAAGCTAGTATTATTATAACTTGCTTGTAACTCCATATTTTCTTTTCTATATAATTTAAGAGATTAATGCATTTAAAATAATTATTAGTTTATGTTTTGGGACACATAATATATAAAGATGTAATTCTGCAACATCAATGACTAAAAGGAGTGGGGATGGAGCTGTAAAGGAGTAGTTTCTAGATGTTATAAATTCAAATTAGAGTGTTATAGTTCCAGGCTATTAAATATAATCCCTGTGGTAACATAAAAGAAAATAACCATAGAATAAATGCAATAAGAAATGATAAAGGAATTTGAGCATTTCACTACAAAACAAAATCAACTAAACATAAAAGAAGACAATAATGCAGGAAATAAGGTACAGAAAAACTAAAAAGCATATGGAAAACAAAAAGCAAAATGACAGAAGTAAGTCTCTTCCTATCAGTACTTACTTTAAATGTAAATGGATTAAACTCTCCAATCACAAGACAGAGATTGACAGAATGGATAAAAACACGTGGTCCAACTATATGCAGTCTATGACACTCACTTTAGATCTAAAGACACAAATAGATTGAAAGTGAACAGATGGAAAAAGGCAGTCCATGCAAATAGCAACCAAGAAAGCAGGTGTGGCTACTAATATTAGACAAAACTGGCTTTACATAAAAAAATACTATGTGACAAAGAAGGAAACTATATTAACAAAAGGTTCAATATAGCAAGAAGCTATAAAAAGTATAAACATTTATATATCTAATAACAGACTATCAAAATATACAAAGTAAAAACTGACAGGAATGAAAGGAGAAATGGTTATACAATAAGAGAACTTCAATTGGAGATTTCAATACTCCACACTCGATAATGAATAGAACAACCAGATAGAATGTAAGTACGGAAATAGAGGACTTAAATAATACAACACACCAACTAAATTTAAAATATTTTCACAACACTTGAATTGAGTGTTATTACAGATCAACAAAACATCAACAACATACACATTCTTCTCAAGTGAATATGGGACATTTTCCAGGATACAGACCATATGTTAGGCCACAAATCACTCTCAATTGATTTAAAAAGACAGATATCAGACAACGTACTTATTCTGACCACAAGATAAAGTTAGAAATCAGTAACAGAAGGAAAACTGGAAATTTGACGAACTTGTGAAATAAATAACACTCTTAAACAACCAGTGGATCAAAGAAATCACAGGGTTAATTAGAAAATACTTAAGAGATAAGTGAAAGTGAAAACACAACATACTAAAACTTATGGGACACAGTGAATGCAATGCTAAGCGGGAAATTTATAGCTGTAAATACTTACATTAATAAACAAGAATGATCCCAAAATAATATTACAACTTATGAAACTAAGAAAAGAAAAACAAAACAAAACAAACAAACAAACAAAGAACCCCGAAACTCAAAGCTACCAGAAAGAAGGAAACAATATAAGATTAGGCCGAGATAAACAAAACAGAGGCTAGAAAAACTATAGAGAAAAATCAATGAAACCAAAAGCTGGTTATTTGGAAAGATCAACAAAGTTGACAAACCTTTAGCTAAATGGACTGAAAAAGGAGAGAAGGTTCAAATCACTAAAATTAAAGTGGGAACATTACCAATTATTTTACATAACTAAAAAGGACAAGAGTACCATGAAGAATTGTACATCAGCAAATTGGATAACCTAGATAAAATGGACAAATTACTAGAAACACAAAACCTATGAAGACTAAATCATAAAGAAACAGAAAAATCTGAATAGACCTAGAATTAGGAAGGAGATTTAATCAGTAATAAAAAATCACCTGATGAAGAACAGACCTGGAATTGATGGCTTCACTAGTGGATTCTATCAAACATTTAGAGAACTAATACCAATGCTTCACAAACTTAAATAAGTAAAATAAATAGAAGATAGAGGAGGAAACACTTCCTAACTCATTCTTTGAGGCCAGCATTACCATGACACCAAAGCCTTAAAAAGTCACTATAAGAAAACTACACACCAATATCCCTTATGAATACTGATGCAAAAATCCTCAACAAAACATTAGTAAACCAAATGCAGCAGCATATTAAAAGGATTATACATCATAGCCAAATGGTATTTGTTCCTGGAATGCAAAGATATTTCAACATACAAAAATTGGTCAATGTAATACACACCTTAACAGAATGACAAACAATAATCTCAACTGATCCAGAAAAAGATTTGACACAATTCAACAACCTTTGATGATAAAAATACTCAACAGAAATAGAAGGACATCACCTTCACATAATGAAAGTCATATTTGAAAATTCAATGGTGAAAGAATGACAGATTTTCCTTTAAGATCAGGAAGAAGTTAAGGATGCCCACTGTGACCACTTCTATTCAACCCAGAACCGGAAGTTCTAGGAGCAATTAGGCCACAAAAAGAAATAAAAGGCATTAAAATGGGAAAGAAAGAAGTAAAATGATGTCTATGGGCAGATTATATTGAAAACCCTAAAGATTCCATTAAAAAAAATGTTAGAATAAGTAAACAAATACAATGAAGTACCAAATACAAAATGAACAGGCAAAATTCAGTTCCATTTTTATACCCTAACAATGAACAATTCTAGAAATTATGAAAACAATTCCATTTACAACAGCATAAGAATAAACACTTAGGAATTAAACAAATAGGTGAAAGACTGGTACAATAGAAACTATAAAACATTAGTAAAAGAAATTAAAGTAGACATAAATAAATGGGAAACATCTCATGTTCATGGATTGCTATACTTAATATTGTTAATGTTAATACTACCCAAAGTGATGTACAGAATCAATGCACTCTATCAAAATCCCAATGACATTTTTTTTTGCAGAATTAGAAAAAAGCATTTTAAAATTCATATGAAATCTCCAGGGACTCCAAATAGACAAAACAATCTTGAAAAGGAAGAACAAAGCTGTACAACTCACACTTCCTGATTTCAAAACCTTACTACAAAGTTACAGTAATTAAAACAGTTTGGTTCTGGCATAAAGACAGACATAGAGACCAATGGAATAGAGAGCTCAGAAATAAACCTTCACATATATGGTCAAATGATTTTTAACAAAACTACCAAAATCATTCAATGGAAAAAGACAGTCTTTTCAATAAATGGTGCTGGAAAAACTGGATATACATATACAAAAAAATGAAGTTGGACCTTTACCTAATACCATATGCAAAAACTAACCCAAGGTAGATCAAATACTTAAAATTAAGACCTAAAAGTATAAACCTCTTACACGAATTTAATGCAATAGCTTCATACACTGGATTTGGCAATGATTTCTTGGATGTGACAAGACAAGCATAGACAATAAAAGAAAAAGTAGACACAGAGTACTTCAAGAAAAATTTAAAGATTTTCCATCAAAAGACAGTATCAACCAAATAAAAGGTAAACCTACACAATGCAAAAAATATTTGCAAATGAGAAAACTGATAAGGGCTTAATATCTGTAATAAACAAGGGCTGTCTGGAAAGTATCTGCCATGTAATATGAAAAATAGAGGAATTTATGGCTGGATTTTTTCCCAGATAGCCTTCGTAAAGAGACCTCTAAAATTCAACAAAAAATCAAACAACCCAATTTAAAAAATGTGCAAAGGACTTAAATAGACATTCTCCAAAGAAGATATACAAATAGTTAATAAGCATATGAAAAGATGTTTAACATCACTAACATTTGGAAAATGAAAATCAAAACTACAATGAGAGAATGACATACCATCTCACATGTATTAGAAATGCTACTATATATATAAAAAAAAACTATAGAAAATAACAAATGTTGGCAAGGATGTGCCAAAATTGGAAAGCTTGTGCACTGCTTATGGGGATATAAAGTAGTACATTTGCTACAGAAAACAGCATGGTGGTTCCTCAAAAAATTAAAAGTAGAATAATCATGATACAACAATTCCACTTCTGGTTATATGAGGGCTGTGTGGAAAAATCCAGCCATAAATGCCTGTACTTCTCATATTACATGTCTGGATACTTTCCAGATAGTCTTTGTATACCTAACTGAAGTAAAAGAGTCTCAGAGATATCTGTGTACCCATATTTAGAGAAGCATTATTCACAAAAGCTAAAATGTAGAAGCAACCCAAGTATATATTTATGAAAAATGGAAAAGCAAAATACAGTATATACACACAATGGAATATTTTTCAACCTTTCAAAGGATGGAAATTCTTACGTATGCTACAATGTGGATCAACCTTGAGAACATTATGCTAAGTGAAATAGGCCAGTCACAAAGGGTCAAATACTGTATGATTTCATTTATATAAGATACACAGAGTAGTCACATTCATAGATACAAAAAGTTGAATGGTGGTTGTCAGGGGTTGAGAGGAGGTGTAAAATGGGCAGTTATGGATATGGATGGTGGTGATAATTTCACAACATTATGAATGTATTCATTCCCACTGAACTGTACGTATAAAAATAGTTAATAAGTTAATCTAGGATTATACATATTTCACAATAAAAAAAATGAATGGAGAAAAAGGTCTTCTTGAGTAGGCTTATCAGTGAAAGGGGTTTTGAATCCTGTTTGCGTTAACATGCTTTGTGGCTAGCTATACAAAGAGAGACATTTTTTTCTCCTATGAGTGATCCATTTTCACCTGGTTACTGGTGTTTCTAAGCAACCCCAATCCTGGAGGGCTCCCGAGTGCTCAAAACAGAAATCAAGGAAAGGAAACAAAACCCCTGCCTTACCAGGGTCCAGAAAGGGCTGGCCTTCCTCAGCAGCACCGTAGCTCAGCTCCTGCGGCCCTGCCTGTGGGATCCATGCCTCTGCCAAGGGGACCTCAGGGACAGGTCCCATTGCTTGGAGTGGAGGTGACTCCAGGTGGATGTCTGGTGGTATGTCTGCCATTCCCACTGCTGCCAGGTCTTCCAAGAGCATTTCCTGCCTATCGATCTGGGGGAAATGCCAGAACCCATTACTCAAAATCCAGACAAGCAATGCCAGTACCATTATGATGCAAGTCTTCCAAGTCACTTTAAATTTTACAGTGTCCATATAAAAAGTAAAAGAAACAGAGTTCCCTGATGGTGTAGTGGCTTAAGGCTTTGGCACTGGCGCTGTCAGTGCTGCGGCCTGGGTTCGATTCCCAGTCAGGGAGCTACCCACATACCAAAAAGCAAAAAAAAAAAAAAAAAAAAGTAAAGAAACAGGTGAAGTCAATCTTAATATGCATTACTTTCCCCAATACATCTAAAATATCATAATTTCAGAATGTAATCAGCATTAACAATTATTTTTGAATGTTTATTACTCAGATAGTTCACCTACTTCAGTTAGCACCCTAAGTCTTCTGAATGTGGTGTGCATTATATACTTAACAGCACACCCCAATTTGGACTAGCCACCTTTCCATTGTTCAAGAGCCACACTGGGCTGGTAGCTACTGTACTGGTAATGCAGGATTTGGCCACACAAAGACAAAATCTTATGTTATGTGGTTAACCAAAGAAGGAGAGAAGAAAAGGAAAATCATAAACTCATGCCATCCTGGGGGCAGAACTTTTGGAATAGTCCTGTTCAGGCAGGCTACCTGAATACACAGCCTCCTCAACACACAGGACTCAAGTGCTTATACTGTCCAACTAGAAGCACTTGCTCTATTTGCCAAAGATGCGGCCTTGTGCTGAACTATGGCACATCCCAAACTGGTTTCACTCAGTGGCTTTGAACAGAGGGAAGGGCCACCACCTCCATGGGAGGACTGGTGGCTATCAGAATTTTGTGGGCAGAGAGAGGAGTATAGATAATGCATACTGCAGAATTATTCCATGTCCCTAACAATTTTGGGGTGCTCTCTCAAATATTCATGGAAGTAAAAAGAACCATGAGTCAAGAACCTCACCCAGTTGGTCATATGAACATGAAAATATTTTTCCATATTTTAGCATGACTGCAATTTTCTAGGAAAGCCCTACTTTGGAAATCATAGAAAGACTATACTAATAATTGTTCATACTTGCCAAGAGGTGTTTGCCTCTTTAGAAAATCACATGACCAGCAGCAAAATCCACTCATAGTGTTTGAGGTGTATGGCCCTAAATTTCTTGCTCTTTCCTTCAGTGAATCTAAATGGAGAGGCAAGCATATGACAACTTCATGAGGTCTTCTGGAGCTTTTAAGCCTGGTCATGTTTATACTGAAATACTTATTAGTTTATAATAAACTGTATTCCTTTCCCTTTATATTCTTTCTAGACTCTACTTGACTCAGGGTTGGCCAACATTTTTGTAAACAGCCGGGTAGTAAATATTTTACACTTTCTAGGTCATGTTGGTCTGTTGCCTATTCTTCTTTTTTTTTTTTTAACAACCTTTTAATTAATTTTATTTTTAATTTCTTTTTATTGTTAGGTTAATTGGGGTGACATTGATTAGTGAAAAATACATAGGTTCCAGGTGTACAATTCTACAATACATCATCTAGGTTAATTACAGCAGGGAAATCCTGGGACACAAACACAAAATATCCAACCTAGTATTAGATGTGTCTGCTATTTCTTTCAGTGTTATTACCCAGATCCCAAACTCTTTTCTCACCTGCTGCTCTGGTATCTCAAGTTCTCTCTGTAAATCTTCTATAAGTGACACAACTCTTTCTCTATTTTCTGG
The DNA here is from genome assembly GCA_004026885.1 of Lyroderma lyra. Lineage (NCBI taxonomy): Eukaryota > Metazoa > Chordata > Mammalia > Chiroptera > Megadermatidae > Lyroderma > Lyroderma lyra. The sequence goes on from PVJL010010790.1 coordinate 30,493, forward strand.
GCAATGTTCCCTCACCCAGGTCTCTATCTCCGTGGGCAGAATTGTTAGGAATTGCTCCAACACTAGAAGCTCCAGCATTTGTTCCTTAGAACGCATCTTTGGCTTCAGCCATTGACAGCAAAGCTCCCAGAGTTTGTTGAACGCTTCATTAGGCCCGGCTGCTTCTTTGTACTGGAACTGCCTGAAGCGCTGACGGAAGACTTCAGAGTCAGTATCATACTCTTGAAACACTGAGCCCTGGTTCAAAGAGGCTTGGATAGCACAACCCAGGGCTACAGCCATTGCCCTCTTCAAGCTGTGTACAATTTATCTGGGGCCTGAAGTCTCAGATTCCAATGTGTTTCTTTGTGTAATTCTCGTAGGGGAGGCACCTACAACTGAGGACAGGGCAAATGAGAAAGGAGAAACAGCAAAGGTTACCAGAGGGCATCCTTACCTCCCTTAATTGTTTACTGTGTATCAAAACTGTAAAATAGCACATAGTAATGTTTTTTGAGGTTTTGAGAACCTGATGAAAGCCACAGAATCATACTTCCTAGAAAAATACACCTACACATCCAATTCTGCATCCAGGTTCAAAAACTTTATAAAGTCTTCAAGATCTCCATGGACCCTCTAGGACTGTGCTGTCCAATATGGTAGTCAGCAGTCTACTGTGGCAGTTTAAATTATTTAAAAATAAAAATTCAGTTTTTCATTCATATTATTCACACTTCAAGTGCTCAGTAGACACTGTCACAGAAAGTTCTATTGGTAAGCTCTGGTCTCTAATTCCTTGGGCCCAAGGCTAAGACTCTCTTCCCTTAAATGAATGCTTATAGATCTGGTGGCCTATACCTCCTACTCCCAATCTAAGAACAATTTTCTTGTATTTCTGAATATAGGTAAGCCACAGAAGAAACAGGAGAGCAATATTCACAATTCTGGTGAGTAACCCTGAAAACCCATCTAGTTTTGAGTCACTCTTGGTCACCTTCAATTACAGGCATCTTAAAGAGCACCATGCCTTGAAAAGGCAGTAACTCATTCTCCAGTCAAGGTATGTGTAGTTCAGCCAATATCACTGTGAGCCTCACACTGCAATGGCATTCCAAGTGGCTTTCTCATGAAAAAAAAATAACTGCACAGGCAGGTCATTAGGATTCTAGTCTGCATTGATAATGAACGACCATTATCACGTTCAGCAGGTTACGTGCCTGGTGCTGTTCCAAGCCTCCTACATGTATTAGTTCATTTAGCCTTCACTCAATGTTAGGAGGTGGGTACTAGTATTATGCCCTGAAAACAGATGAGGGGACTGAGGCCCGAGGCTTAAGAGGACAGAATAACATGTCCAAGGTGCCAGAGGGCAATGCTGAGGTTAGAATCCGTAGACCCCTGCAATGCTCATGTCTAAAATCATCCAAATGTTCTTAGTGCAATCTCTGACGTCACAAAGACGGTCACACATGTCTTCCCAGATGTAAAAACCTGCCCGTGTGCTAGGTGTGCTCTGTCTCTACATTTGCCCACACAGCTCACAGATCTGTCCTCTTCCCTGGATGGGATCAAAGAAAAAAAATTCTCATAACCAAAAGGATACTCCATTCTCATCCCATCCCTGGGTTAGTTTCTTAAATGACACCAAGTGCCTCTCTCTACATATTCGATTCATAAAATTGCCTGTGGCAGATCCAATGCATGGAAAGGGAACAGTAGTGTGGCTAGCACAGAGGCAATGCTCCAGAAAGTAGATTGCTCTGCTGGTGAGGACTCATTCCTAGGAAGCATCTATTTTCTCTTCTAGGCACCTAACCGCCGCTAGAGGGCATCCAGAAACTGTGATGGTTTTGGCAGAGGACCCACCTTTCATGTGCTCCAGCCTCACAGCTGGGCAGCCTTCCCCTGACCGACCCAAACCTTCCCCCACGTCTCCCATGCAATTGATCCTCCCGGTTTCCCTCCATTGGCCATTCCAGAAGAAAATTCCACTTCCCCTCAGGGCTGATGGCTTCTCCACAAACCCTCCTGACTGAACCCGCGCTCACAGGGCCCGAAGCGCGCAAAAAGAGGTACGGAGCGCTGTGAAAAGAGGGTAATAAGGGAAAGGTTACAGGGACAAGTCTCAAAACGTCTAATAGCCAGATTAAGATCAGAAGCCGGTGACCAGGGCGTGGCCCCAGCGCGCTCCCCAGCGTAATTGTCTGGCTTCCTGAGGGGCGCGCCCAGCCCCAGAGGACCCCCGGGAAGGCCCGGCCGGGTCGCAAGGAGCGGCGGTGGAGACCCAGGCGAGACAGGGGCTCGCAGCCCGCAGTTCTTACCGACGCCTGCCGCCCGGGCAGGGCTGGAGGCGGCCAGTTTGTGTAGCCCAAAGGAGATGGGAGCCCGACTCCTGGCACCCTAGGGACGGCCACGCCCTCCGAACGCTCCGGGACGCACCGCCTCGGCACCCACAGCTCTCCCAGCTCAACCGGTCCAGTGCCCAGAGCGCAGGCGCGCAGCTGCGCAGCAGACTACAAATCCCGGCAGGCTGCAGGCCACCCGCCCCGCCGCGTGGGCCCATAGGATGCTGACGTGGAGTGGGTGGAGCTTTCTTTGGTCCCCACCAGGCCTCAAGTTGCTTTGGACAGGATCCCATTTCCGGTCCTAAACGCTTCTAGATCCCAGTGGATTGGGTGGGGTGTATCATGTTCTTGATCTTAGTCAGGGCTTCTCGCCCATCATCCCTAGAATAACTGGAGCGGGTGGGGATGTAAACCAAAATAAATTTTAGAGTCTAATAAAGAATAAAAGGCATTTATTTGAGCATAAAGGAGCTACAGACAAGGGGACACGGAGTCACATAGCAGCTTAAATTTTGTTTCACTGAGACAAAGGGAAGGCCATCTTTTAAAGCGGAAGTTCTCAGTTTCTCAATTAGGTCTTCTTTATGTAAATAAGGTATCCAAATCATGCAGTTCTGATTGGACAGGGCTGGTCTCAGTCCTTGGTGGAAAGAGGAAACCAGGGTTTCCCTGTAATGGTTGACTCAGATGGCTAAACAAAGAGGCATGGTGCAGGGAGTGGAGAGCTCAGTCTGACATTCTTCTTGCTGTACAGTATGCAAAAAAATAAACCCTGTCAGCAAATGGTCGCTAGGCTCCTATTATTTATAAAATTTGGACCAGGGGAAGTCCATCTCAGCAGATAAATTACTTCTTGGGGTTCACATCAAGTGGGTCTTTTTCCAGGGTTCACATTGACCTGTAAATATGAGGGGGCCAGTGATTCTCAAACCTCTCTGTAGGTAGAATTTCCAGAGGAATTTGTTAAAAATTCAGATTTCTGGACCTCCCCCTCCCATTCAGGCACCCTAATACACTGGATCACGCATGAGCTCAAGAATTTGCATTTTATTAAGCTTTCCTAGGGATTATGACTGTAGTCTTCAGCTCTTGGGACATAATGGCCTGTGTATTTTCTTCTCTTAAGGACCTGAGCTTCCACCAAATTACCCCAAGAATTCCTCTACATCTTCAACTGGCCACCTGAGGTTCTCCAATCTTTGGATTCACTTGATGGCCCTGCCTATTGTCTTCCCATTGGTCCTCTTACCAGAAAATGGGGTGTCCTCCTCAGCGTGGTGTCCAGGTTCTTGGTATCTCAAGCGAAGAATTGAAGGAGACACACACCAGAGTGTAGAAATAAAACAAAGAAATAGTTTATTGAAAATAAAGTACACTCCAAAGAGGTAGGAATGGGCTCGAACAAGAGAATGGGTCAAGAGCCCTGATTAATGAAGTGTTTGGTACTTTTATTTTCTTTGGCTATAAAGGTTACACCCATCTGAGTGTGGGGCCTCTTGATTGACATGAGGCCTATTATATAACCCCTTCTAACTGTGCATGTCCTTTCCCAGAGTTCAGTCTGTTGTAATGATATTAATAAACTTCCAAGCATATGTAGGTTATTACAATGATGGTATAATGAAGCCCAGGTGAGATGAAGGTCATTGTAACTCTCACTGCGCAGGTGTTAGGAACTGGCTCAAACTGGTGGGCTTCTTGTACCCTCAAACTTCCTTGTATTTGCCTGGAACTTCCTCCTGTGGCTGGCTAGCCTGGGCCAAGGATTACTAGTGAAAGGGTGCTATCAAGGTGGTTACTATTCCAGCTGGGTGAGTCTCATGGGAGGAGTCCCGAGATTTCCCTTATTCTATCTGCCTTCCTTACATTCTCTTGAGAGACCTGATCCCCACAAATCTCTATGGGAAGCTGAGGGGCTGGAGGTCTCAGCTTCTGTATCTGCTTCCTGCTGAGTATGGTCATTGTCCCTACTTTTTGGGGATCCATGGAGCTCTCACCCTATCTGATCTAAAAAGGGAAGGGGTCCCGAGATCCACCATGTTGACTTCTTTGGTCGAGAGGGGCTGGAAGCCTTGTTGGGGTATCAGTTGTATCCTGATGGTCCCTAGATGAGGAGAAATTAATTCAATTAATAGTTTAAAAAGCATTGGCCCAGAAATAGGTCTCAAAGTCCTGTCATTGTGATGTAAAGTCTGTTGAGCCTGCAGCCTGTTGTCTTCTGGCCTAGCTGGTCATTCAGGTGTTATCCCCTGTCTTGGTCCAGAAAGCCCTGGAAGGGGTGCTTGCCTGTAGTGATTGTCATCAGCAAGCTGAAGACAGGAGTTACAGATTTCCGAGTAATTACCTACGGGGCACAGTCTGTTGCTCAAGGTGAGGAGCCAGGGAAAATTGATCAAGCAGGCAATTAAGCCTTTGGACTAGGAGAAAGGTGAAACTGAGAGCGAAAGAACAAGGAAAAGGAGTCTATAGTGAGGTGGAGAGGGCTCCTTTATTTGGCCCACATCAGTCCCTCATTGGTTCGGTCCCTGGCGTCAAATTTTACCTTCTGGGTGGTTAGTGGTGACTTGTACCTCAGCCAGATGCAATGTTGTTATTTTGGTAAACTAGTCATCACCTTGGTCCGAACCTAGTACTATTGGTTTTTGGATCTCCTACTTTAGTGGTGGTACTTCCTTCATGGGACCAGGATCTAGGCCTGCATGTATCCAAGACAGAGAGGAGAAAGCTGCTTGCAATTGTATCAGGCCCTGGGGGAAGCAAGGCAAGTGGGCAGGTGTGACACATTCTTGAACCCATAGAGGTCAAGGTACTGGAGACAGCTCTGCCTGGACTGGAATTGAACTTATGGGCTGGGATTTGGAGCCCCAAGCACTCCAACTCTTGCACATGATATTTATTGTTGCAAGGGGCATCTGGGCATCTTCACCAGCAGTGGCAGCTGGTTTGAGGGCCAAGATAGTCCAGGAGTCTGATGATGGCATCTGGCTCGGGCTCCCAGGAGTAAAAAGGGCTCCTGATTGTGAACCAGAGGTGTTTCTGTGCTTGGAACTGGGAGCTACCTCCACTCTACTGAAGGCCCAAGGTGGAGGTCTTCAACTACACTTCTGTGGATTCTGCCATTGCTCCCCCTGGGAAACCCTTAGGTGGCTCCTGAAGCTTTGCCATGGGTGGGTGGCTTTGGCTTGAGGTGCACCCCATGAAGCAGATCTTGGACCTGCTGGTGTTGGAGCAGTTCCTGACCATCCTGTCCCAGGTGATCCACAGCAGGGTGCAGAAGCTGCATCCACAGAGTTGTAAAGAAACTGTTACTCTTTTAGTAAATGAAGAGAGCTTGTGAGACTGAGGAAATAGGGGAGAGAGAGAGAGAGATTTCATCTGTTGTTAGTTCCCCCCAAAGACTGTGAAATCACAGAATCTTATTTCCCCTTTCAGATTGTCTTGATTGTCCTGAGTAGACCATGGCCAAGTGACTTTTTGTAGTTTAGTCTGAAACTTTAATTCTCTAGATTAGTGGTTCTCAACCTGTGGGTCATGACCTTTTTGGAGGTCGAACGACCCTTCACAGGGGTCACCTAAGACCATCGGAAAACACGTATCAGATATTTACATTACGATTCATAACAGTAGCAAAATTACAGTTACGAAGTAGCAACGAAAATAATTTTATGGGGGTCACCACAACATGAGGAACTGAATTAAAGGGTCGTGGCATTAGGAGGGTTGAGTACCACTGCTCTAGATGCCTCTGCCCCTACCAAGCACACAGAGTAAACAGTGAAGGGTGCCTTTTTTCACAGGGAGGTAGTGTCACTCCTGCAATGGTTAGTAAGCTCTAGGGTTAGATCAAAGGGGTTCAAATCCTGGCTCTGCTGGCTTCTCATTAGCTATGTGACTTTTGGCAAGTTACTATTCCTCTTTGGACCTCAATTCTCAGTTGATAAAATGTCTTTTGGAATTGTTTTGAGGATTAAAGGGAGAGCAGCATGGATGTTTTGATCACACTGCTGGAATGTAGTTAGTGCTTAAGATTGTTAGCTGTTGTTAGGTTAGGGTCAGCAGTCTGGTCTCCTTTGCAGAGCTGGGTCTCAGTTAACGGTGAACTTGAGAAAACAGTTTGATTGTGAGGCTTTGAGGTCACTGACCCCAAGACCCCACCACCCCCACAAAGTTAGCTTTTTCAGAGTAAGGAATGGGAGTATCTGCAAAAGGTGGGGAGTAAAAGGAGGAGTGAAATACATCAGAAGATTTATGGGTTAAAGTGTGCACTGGAAAGGACCCTCTCTCCACATCTTCCACACACAATCACATACACACGTTTTCACTCATGGACATAGTCTCAAAAGCATCTAGCGTAAACGTCTCTTGTTGGGTCCAAAGAGATAGACTGGTTTCCTGGTGAAGTTTTACCCTCAGATTTCTGTAATAATTTCCCTTTCTATTGGGCCCTGTTGTGATGGTGAATGATGGCAGGTTGGCTCCAGTTTACGAACAATGAGCTGGGAACAGAAGTGCTTTCGGAGAAGACTTTGCCTCAGGAAACACGATGAAAATTACTGTGCTTCAAGCTGGAGCACAGGGACACCCAGGGAAGCCCTGAGGTCTAGAGTAGTTGGTACTTCTTGCTCACTAGGTCTAATCAGCTTATCATCAGCAATGTCAAAGAACTTTGTGATGTCTTGTGTAAGGGAAAATTGAAGATCTCAATGAACTAAATTATGACATGGGCCTGGAAAGTTGATACACCACTGAAGTATGACAGTGAAGATGTATTCCTGGCTTTGCCATCTGAAAGCAAACTGCTTCTTGTTGTTATACTAAGTTATTGAGAAAGGAGCATTTGTCAGATCAATAGCTGCATAACAGGTATCAGGGGATGTGTTAATTTGCTCAAGCAATGAAATCACATCCAGAATAGTAGCTTCAATTGGAGTCACCACCAGGATAAGTTTATAATAAATTACTGTCATCCTCCAAGAGCCATCTGTTTTCTACACAGGCTAAATAAGTGAATTGAATGAGGATATAATGGGAATCACCATACCTGCATATTTCAGGTTATAGATGGTGGCACTAGTTTCTGAAATCCCTCCAGGAATGTGGTATTGCTTTCTTTTTTACAATTTTGCTAGGTAAAGGAAGTTCTAGTAGCTTTCAACTAGCCTTTATCACCATAGTAACTCTCAGTCCAGGGACAGGGAACCAATGTGGGGATTCTGCCAGTTAATGAGTATATCTATTCCAATTATACATTATGGAACTGGGTAAATAACCATAGGATGAGTTAGGATAGTTAATGGACCCATTGTGAGACAGACCTGAGGTAAAATTTTATTGATCACCTGACCTTCATAAGCCCCTCCCTACTCTGACTGGTAGACCACAGTGACACTGGGTCTCCTGGAATTAGTGTCAGTTCAGAAGCAGTATTCAATACTCCCTGAAAAGTCTAATTATTTCCTTTTACTTAATGCACAATAAGCCTGGTAAAAGGCTGTAGGTACCTTTGGGGAAGGTTGGCATAAACATTATATTTTTGGTAGTATAGCAGGGATCCTTCCTTAGGGGACCTGACCTCCCCTTCATTCAAGGGTTCTAGGTCTGTAAACTGGCTCAAGTCTGGGAATTGAATGGGAATCATGACTCTGTTTTGGTGTTTCAAATTATCCTTCAGTGCACCTGACATACAACTCTTCGCTTATAGAGCTCAAGTAAGAATTTAATAGACTACTTATTTATTTCTCTTCAAGGAATACCACCAATATCAACTAGTTAACACCATAAGCTCTGTGAGTCAGACTACTGTCATTACTGCTTTGACTATGCTGTCCACTACAGTAACTACACCCACCTTGTCCTTTGTTGACTAAATGCCCTCACTTGGCCCTGGTGACCCTGGAATCTGGTTCTCCCCATTGCATTTAAGGATACTGGTTCAGTGGCAGTCGTTTCCACTGTAATTTTTGACCTACAGAGAAGAGTGAGCACAGAGCTCTTCAAGATTGTTAAGGTTCCCTCCACAAATAAATTTCTTACAGTCATGAAAGGGATGTTCTCTTGGGTTGGGTGAACAGGTCTTAAACAAGGGCTGACTTGAAAAAATCCAGCCATAAATGCCCCTACTTTTCATATTATACAGCTGGATACTTTCTGGACAGCCCTCATATGATAAATCCACTTTTACATTCCAATCTCCCGAAACTTTCGGATACAGTATACCATGACAGTTCTAGCATTTCAACTTTGCTTACTGTAAATCACCTTTTGGTCCACATTTCAGCCAACCAACAAACCAAATAAAGTGATAGCACCCTTTCTAATCCCTTGAGTTGCATCTTTGAGTTCAGAATTTCTACTTAGTGAACCCATATCCATATATTCTTCCTGATCCAACTTTGTTCTTCACACTGTTATCCTACACTCTCAATATTCATTTCCACACAAATTCCCCAGATTTCTGTCTATATAAATTGGAAAAGTCATGCCACCTCATGGGTCACATTTTGTACTTTTCCTTTTGGGGCCTGCTGGGACTCCAGGCTGGTTACCAGTCTAGAAGCAAAGACAGGTGTTGAGTGGTATAGCCTGAGGATAGTCAGTAGTGTTTTGAAAGTCAACTACCTCAGGGGAAACAATTAAAAGTTTTCAGGAAAAGCAGGGTTAATCTCTTCAGACAGAGAAGACTCAGCAGAATTTATGGGTTCACTGTCCTTAGTTTTATTGGGATCTGTCTATATGTCCCCACTCCAATCTTCAGAATCCTATTTCTTTCTAATCAATGTACTCACTTTAGCAGAACACACCTTGAGAAGATTGGAATTTAATTTGCATTGTTCTTTAGCTACTAGCAGGATGATAGTCTGGGTTTAGTTTTTAGAAATCTCTGCCCAGTGGCTGCTTTGTGGTTACTGTATTTTTTTATTTTTATTGTTAGACTTATTGGGGTGACATCTGTTAGCAAGGATTACATAGGTTTCAGGCATAAAATTTCACAGTGCATTGTCAACTTGTGGTTACTGTATTTTTCAGTTATGTAATTCTCATTCAGTTCTCTTATATAACTTCTATTTATTTTCTGAGATTTTATGGTTTTTCTTTCAAGACAATTTGTAATTGCTTTTTAAAATCATTTTTATGATGACTGCTTTAATCCTTGTCAGAGAATTCTGATATCTGAATTATCTTAGTATTAGGATCAGTCTATTGTCTGTTCTCATTCATGTTGTGACCTTCCCGGTTCTTTGTATAAAGGATGGTTGTTTGTTTTTTAATGTATCCTGGAAATTTGGGGTATTATGTTAGGAGACACTAGGTTTAATTTATTTTATTGTTTTGTTTTTATTTATTATTTATTTTTACTCTAGCAGGTAGTCCCCCTCTTTAGGTTTGGCATGCAGTTCCTGGCCTACTGTTGTGGGTTATGACTCTGATGACAGTTTGATTTTCAGAGATTATATGGTGTTATATTGGTATGCTTGGTTTATAGCATGTCTTCCCTGTTGATGCTACTGGAGGGGGTGAAAGGAGCTTTCTTAGTCCTGGCCATCTAGTGGTAGGGGAAGGGATTCTGCTGACTTCTGGAAGAAGAATGCTTCCAGTATTGGAAACTGCTGGAGGCAGGGGTCCTTCAGCCACCACATGATGGGGAACATTTTCTGGGCCTGGCCCTTGTGGCCTGATTCCATTTGCTGTTGCCTCCTAGCAGCAAAATGTCTCTGAGTGGGTGTGGGCATTCTCAGCCCCAAGAGTTCTAAGCCAGACATTCCTCTAAGACACAGCCCTAGGGAGGGACAGGAGAGCCCAGCTCCCTGGGATCTGCCTTCTCATCGTTGCACTTCCAGACCCTAGGGCTTAAGGGTCACAGAATATTCTTGACTAAAAGAACATATCCCCATCAATCCTTTCTTTATTTTCCCTCTATTTAGCAGGGAAGTGTGGACATGGATAAGCTCTTGGTTTGAGTTGATCCTTGAATATAGGACCATTATTGTTTTTGACCTTGGGGAAGAATTTCAGTTCTGAACCTACTGTGTCTTATACACTCACACTTACCTAACCACCACTAAAAGATGCAGTGAGAAAATATTTAAGGATGTAACACCAAGGTTTTTCTTTCCCTAAATAATTTTTGCTGCCTATGGTCCCTCCCCCCATTAAAGCTGAAGAATCCCCTTCAACAGAAGAATGGCAGAAACAAGCATCCAATCAAGGTGTAGCTTTGGATTTCTGAAATAGGTTCTGGAAGCCCATTGCATAGACCTTTGTTTTGAAAGCTAATGTTTTCATTTGCAAGATCCAGCCTTTGTTGAAAGAAATAACTATTATGCAGACTCCTAGGTAGTCAAAGTTTAGAGCTCAGAGCCTAGAGATAGGCATTTTTAGCCATAAATAAGCAGGATAAGAATAAGATAAGTGCAGATTTCTCTCCTCAAGGAGGAAATAGGGCCCTTCTAAGGCTAAGGAGGGGTGTGGGCCCTGCATCAGTATGTGCTGCAAGGCAGATGTGCATGCACAATTCCAGGGTGCATTATATGTGAATGGGTTCACTTTCATTGCAGAATATACAACCTGTGTAACTGTATGAAAGTAACCCTAGAGAGAGGCTTAGAAAAAATGGAGAGAGTATTGAGACAGGAAATGTGAAAGGCTGGGACTCCCAGGACAGAATGACACCTAGCCTTACAGTCCACCTAGAGCTCTGGAATGGAGACATCCTGTCAGTGCCCCACACCAACAGGAAGAGTCAAGAGGATGTCAGAAATGACAGCTTGGCTTTTAGGGAAGAGAGTCTCTGAGACAGTGCCCTTGAGTTTCCAAGGCTTATGTATAGTATGAATGAGTTTCAGCTATAGGCCAGAAAGAAACTCAATAGAAATGCTGAGAGGACTGATAATAAGACAAGGCCTGGGACTTGGAAAAAGATGGCCTAGAGCAGTGGTTCTCAACCTTCCTAATGCCGTGACCCTTTAATACAGTTCCTCATGTTGTGGTGATCCCCATAAAATTATTTTCATTGCTACTTCATAACTGTAATTTTGCTACTGTTATGAATAATAATGTAAATATCTGATATGTGTTTTCTGATGGTCTTAGGCAACCCCTGTGAAAGGGTCGTTCGACCCCCAAAGGGGTTGTGACCTACAGGTTGAGAGCCGCTGGCCTAGAATGTGCAACTATCCTGATTGGAGGATGGCAGGAGCCACCAGCAACAGCAACAGATGCTGGTGTGTGCCAAAGGCCAGGAAGGATAAGTTATACCCATCCACCAAAGATGCAGGGAGGAAATGGCAAGCACCCAAAGGCCAAGGGAGATAGGAGAGCAAAGGCAACAGGTCCATCCTCCTTGCTGCAATCATCTGTAGCTAGACAATTTCTTAGGGAAGAGAAAGAGGGGGAAGAGGAGTGAGAAACAAGAGGACAGGGAGGAGGAGGAAGTAAAGACTAAATAGGGAGAGATGAGGAGGGGAGGTAAAGGAGGAAAAAAACCAAGGAGGAGAAGTAGAGGAGGAAGAACAGGAGAGGTTGAGGAAGAGCGGGATGAGGAAGGGAAGGAGGAAGAAGGAAAGGGGAGAAGGCAAGAAGGGGTGTGGGGAAGGGCATATGAGAGGAGAGAGCAGCCTCATAAGGATATTGGATTTGTCATATATGTTATTGAAATGCAGAGCAAAATAAGTAATTAATTGTACAAAAAAGATTAAGTTTTAAACTAGAAGAGATTGGGTCACCTCAGGGGCAAGGTTCAAAAAATTTTTCAACCAGTAGAAATGGGGGTTCATATGCAGGGTGACCTAAGTTAGAGAGATATAAAGAAAGTTACATTTCTGAAGGGCCGAGTTAGTACATGAAATCACAAATCTAGAAAATGCCAACACCCACAAAACTTCTGAGTGGTGTTGAAAGGCTTGCATGTCCATTGGGAATTTTCTCTTATTCTAAACTTCGTGAAACAATTGTCAGCTGTAACATGAATTAGAGCTCTCCATACTAAAAACATAAGAAAAGCTGAGTTAAATAAAAAATATGTATTTGCAATTGCAGGATGTTTGGGAATCTTTGGTACTGATGGAAACCACCCAACTCCAACCACTTACTCAGCCTCCAGGTGGACAGTGCCCTCAGATTGCTCCAGCTGCTGAGAGTCCACACTACTCCAGACCTCAGTGACAATTCTGAGCCCACCAGTCTTATGTAGAAACCAGGAGACAGAAGGTAGCATACAGCAGGAAGGGGAAGGAACGTTCTCTCAAGGAGGGACAGCTCCATCTGGCACACCTTTCCACAAAAGTTCCCAGTCCCAAATGGAATAATTGGTTGCTGCTTCCTCTGATCATTGTGCCCTTGATCTGGTCCTATTCCACTTGATCTGGTCTTGCCATTTCAATTATTCTCCACCTTCTTGCAAAAACTCATTTACTCGGACACATTTTTTTCTTAGGTTGGGAAACAAAAAAGCCAAGGGTCCTCAAGGCAGTTGAATTGATGGGATTTGTTGGCTTACTATGGGGTGAGAAAAAGAGGTTAGGGATAAACCTGAAACAGGATGAGTAAGAAGATGGTGCTATCACTACCAAGAAGGCCAAGAGTAGCAGAGAACAGGGAAGGTGAGTAGTTCTGTTCTGGGCTGCCAGGCTTCTCTGGGTCAAGTTATCCCTCATAGCCATTGTAGTGGGGGTATATGTGAGGTTAAAGAGAAAGTCTGAAATTAAAAATAAATAGACACCCTTCCAGTGTAACCCAAGAAAGCTGTATCAGTATAAAAACACATCAAACCTAAATGTGTGAAAATGAAGGTTTATTTCAATAGCTGAAACAAGGCAAGAGTTGGTTATTCTAAATCATTTTTGTTTTGCATTTTCCAAAATTATGGGCAGGCATATGTGGGTAAGTCACATGACTGTTTGCTAAGGCCAGTTCTAGTGTGGATTACATCATCATCCATACCCACTCTGACTGATAACACGTCATTTCTCTGCAACCCCAGTTGCCTACTGAGTAAATAGCTCAGCACGTTTCTCGAGGCCATGTTGGGTTTTATGAGTTTGTCTTCCCTCCTCCTGAGGATGGATGAGGGCTTGCTGGGATTGACCTCAGATTGCTCTTTATCCATGATTGGTTGGCACCACAGACAAATTCAGGAAAGAGCAGAATCTAGGAAGCCTGAAACAGATGATGAAACCCAGTTAATCCAGTACACACAGGGGCCTCTTCCTCCTGCCTGCTCCTCACCACACACACACTTGTTTCCAGCAGTAGTCATAAGATATTGCTTTGGGACATTGTCTGACTTGAAATGCCAACCTTATCATTGCTTTCATTTTGTCATGTACAGGGACCTGTGTCTAGAATTTCTTTTCCGGTGACATATTTCCAATTTCTGTTTTGATTACTGAATCTATAGTGTACATTTTCATATATTGTAGGGAAATCTCACTATCATGGCTACTCTCACATTATTCTCTTCTGTTTACCGAGTAATCAGCTCATTCAAGGCAGAAACCTCTTGAGGTTCATGACTGTGCTTGCACTGAATGCATGGATTCATTTTGGGAAGAACTGAGAGGATTACAATAATTAATTTTCATATCTGGCCAGAAATGGTATTTTTAGTGTCAAAATGGGAAACATAAAAAAGTTTCATGGTACTTTTCCCATTTTTATTCTATTTTATGTTTATGTGGGTAGTTCCCAGGCTGGGAATCGAACCCAGGCCGCAGCATTGACAGCGCTGAAGACTAGCCACTATACCACCAGGGAGCTCTCGCTCCCATTTTTAAAAAAGATATTCACATGAATTTTGTGGCCAGATGGACTAGTTTTACTATTACTGCCATTTCATATTTCATTCTTAAAGTACAATATAATATCTTCATTTGTGTGGTTAACTTGTATCCAATCTTACTTTCTATAAAATATCTCATGATTGACTGGTTATTCTAAAGAGACACTCACTTAAGAAGACATAGGCAACTTTCCAATTTCCTTATGTAAATAAATTATAGTATATCAATAATATTAAAAGGCAGTTATCAAAAAGGATGAAGGGGTCCTTTACATAACTCCTGACATGGAAAAGATCTCCAATAAATGGTAATTAAAGAAATAACCTTGAAAAGCAATAGGTGTCACACCATCTCATTTGTCTTTCTTCACAGAGTCATCCATATGGATCAAAATAAAAACATCTTAAAAATTTACCACAAACTGATAACGATAGTTCTGCTGGTATAGGGGTGTAAAATGGTGCAGTATGGGAAGGGCAAGGGGGAGGGATTGGCAGTAGGTCTTTACAAATGCAATTCATACTGGTATTTTCTATAACAAGAAGGTAAAGATGTGTGTAAGCCAATTCCGTAAAATTCTTTCCATCAAACAGGAGTCCTCAGAAGCATAGATTTGAGACACAGGGAGACACAAATGCCACGGCAAGTTGCCCCTCACTCATTTGCTCAGCCTGTTTCCTCCAAGGGAAGGACAGTGGAGATCAGAAGATAGGCACCCAAATCCAAAACCAAACAGGGAGCCAATCTGGAACTGGAGTTCAAGGCAGGAGAGCAGACTTAGCTAGGGAATACACTCTATCCTGTCTGTGTCTTTAAGAGGTTCTCATTCAGGAGGGAATGATGGACTGATGGCACCCATTCTCCGGTCTCTTGGGCTCCTTAGGCCTCCCCGTCTAACCAGGAATATGATAATGAGAACCACAGCACCAGTAACACCAGACTTCTGCTCAGGATTTCTGCCTGCCAGGCACTTTTCTAAGGGCTTTACATACAGCGGCTCATGTCAACTCTAACAGCTTTGGTGGGTGCCACTGTCATGCCCATTGATTCAGGGTGGGGAACTGAGGCAGACACAGGAAAGGTATGAAATGGGGCCAAGGTCACATAGCTAGTATGTTGCAGAACCAGGATGTGAACCCATTTGACTTCAGAGCCCCAGGCTTCTACCCCTTCAGGATGCTTCATCTTATCCTTGTGAAAGAAAAGGAAACAGTTCTTGGCCTTTGATTTGTTTTCCTTGTTACATGCTTCTATATGGGATGGGAAGAAGCCTAGATGACTGAACCCTCCCTGATGCTCAAGAAAAGATAGTGTGTGGCCTGGGTCACTCTTACAGGCATCTGTGCCTCAATTTCCTCAGTTCTTATATGAGACAGAGTGGAGCAGCCAGGGTGGGGAGCAAGTCACATGCCCTTATAACAATCATTTTAGTTCCTCAGAGAACAGCATTATAAAAGACACAAAGCCCTGTCCTCACCATTAGTCTTCTCACATCCTGTAAAATTCCATGTTGTACCTCTAGACAATACCCACATAAGTCACATTTTAATGTTGACTAGATAGTTGTTCTGTGTCAGAGACCTGCAAGGTAGTATGGTATGAGGAGTGTGACTACTCACTGCCTTATCTTCTACAAATAACACCCTATTGTGTGAAGCGACATCTTAAAAAAGAAGTGACTTAAGGGTCATGGCCAAGGCTGGATCCAGAGGTCAAGAAAGAGTAGAAAATCCTACCTGAGCATGAGTTCCCTTGTAACTCCTGCTGACTGATCAGATCTTGAAGTCAGAATTGCTGACCACTGCCCCGTGGACCTCCTGAAACACAATGAACTGTGTTAGGTCATTTTGGTAAATCCTACCACAGGGGAAATTTCAAGTGGAGAGCTTTTGCTCAAGCCAAGGAAGAGCTGTGAGGCCAAGGAGGCTGAGTGTTAAGAGAACAGAAAACAGATGGTACCCAAACATAGGTAATATCTGCTCTCTCTTCCAGCACCTCTCACTCACAATATTCAGTCTTGATCATGAAATAACCCAGGTGGTTGGTTGTGACCATTGCTTGTCTCTTGTAAACAGGTGTGGTTACTAGGTTCTAAAGGTCATTGTGAGATCATGACACCTCTTGGTGCCTAACCACTCAGGCCCTGGGACTCAGGGAAGGAGTGCAAGGAGGAGAGGGAACTAACTTCTCCTCTTCTCCCTTGCCTTGCCTTCCTTTCCAGATAAATTGCTTCTCCTGCAGTAACTGGGGTAGCTCAGTGGTCTAGGGGAGAAAACATCCAGACACACCAAGATAAT
>PVJL010010791.1:0-25149 GCA_004026885.1 Lyroderma lyra
TTATATACCTTATAAAACAGGAACTCATCAAAATTAGATGGTTGTTATTCAGATTTAAAAAGAAAAGGACACATATTTATTAGGTTAAATCTATGTAGGTAGTTTTGGAAAACATACAAATCATGAAAATATTAAAAATGCCAGTAAATTGATAAAAAGTGCTGATTTGAGCTGGTTTAAACTTATAAATTACTTCCTGAAAATTTCTATGATAAAAGCTGCATCTTAAAATTAAATTATATGTAGTCAGATGAAGGGAAAAAGAAGTCTGATTTTTCAGATAGGTCTTCAGTGCCTATTAGAAAGCATGATGGCTTAAAAATGTTTTCCCAAAGAAAATTGTTAATGGAATGTCATAAGGTTGTTTGAACTATTATCTTCTATAAAGCCCTTAGAGACATGTCTAACCATTGTGCTGACTTTAAGTTTCATGTCCTCAACTAACCCTAGTACAAACTAAATATATATGATACAAAACACCTTTTTATAACAAAAACAAACAGAATGTATTCATTCTGCTACAAATTTTAGGGCACAGATTTGCAACTTATAAGCAATCAATAGTATGTAATCACAGCTGGGTTATATTGGTGTTTATGTGGGAAAGCAATAAACAGATAAATACATGCAACTTGTGAAATTTCCACACAAATCAAAATATTTTTAAAAAGTGATTTCAAGGGAAGGAATAAAATTTTGTGATTAAAATATGATACTTTAAATAAATTTCATTGTTATCAGATTTTTGAATTATTATTTTATTAATACTTGTTCAAGTTTAAGAAAAAAGTTTCCAAGTGTTCTATACCATTTAAATCTTTTATTCTCATCTATAGAACTTAAGTTATTGGGTTTTGGGAGTGTCTAGAGTAAAGGAGAATGTGAAAGTTTCTTATCCCACCAACTCTAGTCACTATTACTGCCTAGGGGAAAAAAAGAGAGTTACTATTTATTAAAACTACTCATCTTTTCATTAGTCTTTAAATCCTCCCAAATCACTAACCATTAAAATCTGACTATAATTTCCAGCCACCCACTAATATTATTTCTGTTAAGATTGTTATGGTTCTAACTATTTCTACAAGCAAAGAACATTTCATATTGTTTATCATATGCAGAATATCAAAACAATGTAATTGCTAATCTCTTATTTTTATGATGCTTATGTTTAAATGTTTTTTTTATCTCTTCTTAAAATTTTCCATTCCCTTGTTGTTCTTATACCACACTCTTCTGTTATCCTTCCTCTCTACCAAATTCTTTCTTTTTTTTTTTCCTGGTTCTTGTCCTTTTGCCCACCTTTAACTATATGAAATCTCAATGATATGTTGAGCTAAAATAGTTATATCAAGAACTACATCAGAGTTTGAGTTACTAAACCCATTGACAGTATCACTTGATACCCACTGGGACTTGTTTTAAAGGAAATGCTTTATTTTCATCCTGCCATTGCATTTACTGTTTGTCTCCTCTGCTCTTCAGTTTAGCACATCTAATCCAAATATGGCCCCCAGAGTGATAATTCTTCATTGTCCCTTATTCCTAGCTCATCTCTGAAATCCAACCTATTCCAAATTCTGTAGCTTTCATAGCAGAGGAAGTATTTCTGTTTGACTCTCTGCAAGCTCATTTCAGATAATTATATCATTTCTTACATCTCCCGAAATGGGAGGTCTTATAATTCTAATACAGCCATCTAGGCTATAGATTGACTTCTGTTCACTAATGGGCATAATTCCTGTTCTTTGTGCATACCCATAATGATATACATTGGTTCTTCTTTTGTGTAGTTAACATGATATTCTGTGCTATGGGTTCCTGTACAGGCAGCAAGAAGGTGGCATGATAACATAATTTGGCTTTGGATAGAAGGAAATTTAGGACATGTGTAACACAAAATTTAATTTCTCAATTCTAAACATCTCCGTTCTCTCTCTTTCCTTCTCTCTCTCTCTCTTTCTCTCTCTCCCCTTTTCTCTCTTTATATATACATATGTATGCATACACACACACACACACACGCACACACACACACACACACATAAAGACTCTTTCAATGGTCTCTCTGCTACTCTAGCGCCCTCCAATCTACTTTCAATGTAGCTGTGAGTGAAAATCATTAACAATAGCCAAAGCATGCTACTGTTAAAGTGACAAGAAGAGAGATAAGGAAAATAGATGAAAATATCAGTATTCCATATATGCATTTTTATTTCTGCTTGTTAACTGGTCATTACTTTTTTCCTTAAACTCTTCCTTATATTCCAAAATCTTGCTATGCACAGCAAGTAACATTCCAATATTCTTCCCTGAAGCTGTGACACATTTTGTTGGACTTTGAAATATTCCAAGCTGTAGTGTTACTTCATATCTTGCTAGTAAACCACAGATACCCAGTATTCCAGTATGCTGTGTCTGGTACATTGCTGTCTTCCACTGGACTGATGAGCCAATGCCACAAATATTATTTTTATATTGAATTATGGCAACAATTCAATTTAGCATTCAACTTTTTTATTAGCAATAATTAAACTAATCACTCTAACAAATACCCCCAAATATATAATAACTCAAATAATATAGAAGTTTATTTCCAAATGACCTGAAAGTTAAAGGAGTTCCTGATAGCTGTGGAAAGATTTCCTCTGTTAGGTGGGACAGGGACCTAGAATTTTATTTTCACATTTTGAGGGTTTTCCCTCCTCTAAAAATGTATCATTCTTTGCATCTAGATAGCTGAAGGCAAAAGAGGCCTTACATCACACCTTTTACATAAGAGCCTTGGTTTAGAGAACATACACATAATTTCCATTCTCATACCATTGGAGGAAATTCAGCCACATGGTTCTATCTCCTGCAAGCATGCCCAGGCATAGTTCAAGTGCTCAGGAAAAATAAGTAAAGATAGGAGATTTTTTCTTGAAAAAGGTAGGAATCACTGGATCAAGAAAGCATAATGTAACTCTCAGAGTAATCTCTAAAAGCTAAAATACAAAATGTTGTGAGTTACAATCTAATATAGCAAAACAAAATACCCAAGATGATCAATTAAGCAAACAAAAAAGAAGGAAAAACAAAACATAAAAAGTGAATCAAATATAAAGCACAACACAAGATAGATTAAGCCTTAATATATCAGCAGTTGAATTAAATATAAATTAAATATAAATGTATAAAATATTCCAATGAAAAGAGAAAGCTGATTACACACACACATGTACACCTACACACTTACCCCACACATACCCCTCAGTGAAATATGAGCAGTTTATAAGTCACAATAAAATGAAAGGATGCAGAGACACTGAAAACAGCACAAATTAAAAATGTATAGACTAGAAATAAAGGAGATCTGCTAAATCTACTGTAGCATTGAAAACATATAATTAAAAAAGCATAATTAGCAATGAGGGGATTTTATGATATAAATTCTACAATTCTCTATTTATTAAATTTAAATTTAAAATGAGACAACAATATTAGAAAGTAGAAGTATATAATATTTTAATACTATGAGAAACAATTTGACCTACAGGACACATAGAACATAACATACTCAAATTTGAAAAATATTTATTTTTTGAGGCCATATAGATTATAAAAAAAGACTGAAACATAAACAAAATGTCAAAAATTTTCTAAAACTTCAAAATATACAAACAATATTTATACTTTATTACAAATTTTACATATAATTAGAACAAATATAATTAGAAAATTTTCATATATTAAGAAGTTGTTATTATGTAATGATGTTCCAGAGGACTCAGGAGACAATAAAATAATCATAATAGTAATTAGGAAATATTAACTTAATTATAGTTAAGACTTGCTGGATACTGTTTTAACTGTAATGTAATTTCCAGCCTTGAATACATTTAATAGAAAATAAGTCTAAAAATGTAGTGCATTAAGCACTTAGCTTATGAAATAATAATAATAAAAAACTCCCAGCAACATGAACCTCCAAAAACAATGTAAGTAATATAATATGAATGTTAAGAGATAAATTAGGGGAGTTCCCTGATGGTGTAGTGACTTAAGGCTTCAGCGTTGGCGCTGTCAGTGCTGCGGCCTGGGTTCGATTCCCAGTCAGGGAGCTACCCACATACCAAAAAAAAAAGCAAAAAAAAAAAAAAAAAAAAAAAAAAAAAAAAAAAAAAAAAAAAAAAAAAAAAAAAAAAAAAAAAAAAAAAAAAAAAAAGAGAGATAAATTAATAAAATAGAAGAAATATACTAAAGAGACTCAACAAGCCAATTTGGAAAGCTGAACTGGTAAATTTGTGGCAAGACCGATGATAATAAAGAAATGGAATAATCAATATTTGAAATTATAAATGAAAATATCTCCAAAGATAATACAAAAGAATATCTTCTACAACTTGTTTGTTTGTTGTTTTGCTTTTTGGTATGTGAGTAGCTCCCTGACTGGGAATCGAACCCAGGCCGCAGCACTGACAGCACCAGCACCGAAGCCTTAAGCCACTACACCACCAGGGAACTCCCCTATTTTCTGCAACTTAATGGCAATAAATTGGAAACTACCTTCCCAGATTTTATTAAGTTAAATCTACCAAAACTGACAGGAAGTAGAAAACATAAATCATCCAATTACTATTAAAACAATGATATCAATAATTTTAACTATTTCCCACAGAAAACTGAAGGCCTGGATAATTTTAACAAGGACACCTCAACTAGAAAATTAAGCAAAAAATAATTTTCATATTACAAAATTTCTTCCATATCTACTAACCATTTAATTTTCAGAATAATATAACCTTGATGCTAAGACTTAAAATAACAGCAAAATATATAAAGAAAGAAAATTATAGGACATTTTGTGTTAATACGATGCAAATATCTTAACATATTAGCTCATTAAACCTAATAGATTACTCAGCCCAGTGTTATTAAAAAGTATATCATGATCAAGTCGTTCTTAAATGAGAAGTAAAATATTTTAATTTAGCAAATTAATCAATAAAATTTTCTACATTAACTCATTAAATAAGAGAATATTATGTGATATTTTCCAATAAAATATATTTTATATAATTCAATATTTATGATTAAAAATCCTTTCTTATCTACGAATAAAAACTAGAATATATAAGATAATAGAAATAGAAAAAAACCCCTAGCTTATAAAAGATGACTAGAAGAAAACAACAAAAATCACACTTAAGATGAAAATATGGGCTACATTTAGATAAAAATGCATTCTATTACCTATTCTATAAAAAAGGCAAAAGAATTTTATGAGAATTAAATTTTTTTTCATATTTGTAAATAATGTGATTCTGAACTTAGAAAATTCTAATTAATGTACAAATTTTTATAATTAATAAGATAGCTCTGCAAAATCCTGGAAACACATTAATTGCATTTCTTTAGACAACTAACAATCAAAATGAATACTTAAAAATAATTTGGAATAGTTGTAAAATATTAGGTACTTGGAGAAAAATTTAACAAAATTTGTACAAGACCTTTCTGTGAAAAAACAAAATTAAAAAAAGAAACATGAATCCTACTTTGTCAAACATCTGCTTAAATTTCTCCAATAGCTTTCCATTATACTTATACAAAATTTAATCATGATGTCAGGTGCTCCTTCATAGGTGCTCCTTCATAACGCACTTCCGCCATCTTATTTCTCACTCAACTCTTTTTCTTGATCACTTCCTTCTAGCTACACTGATAATTTTTAATTCTATGATTATACCAAACACATTTCTTTCTTTAGACATTTGTACTTATGCTATTTACTTTGCATAAAATAGTGACTTTTTTTATGCCTCTCTCCTCTTCATCATTAGGTATAGGTAAAATGCCATTTTCTTAAGAATGTATCCCTAATTTCTCTTTCTGAAACAGGTAACCTCCATTATATGTTTTTTTTTCTGTACCTAATGACTTCCTTTGTACATCAGCATCCTAAAACTCGCATCTCTAATTTACTTATTTATGTATTTTTTATTGTAGCTCCTATCACAACAAGGTTTTTAATGAGAAGAGTTTTATGCATGGCTATGTATTCAATCTTTAAAATGGTGCCTGAAGCCTGGCGAGTATTCAATAAATATATGTTGAATGAATATATGAGACTAAAGAATATTATACCCCAATCTACTTGTAGTCTGGCTCCTGCTGAGCAGCTTAATCTCATCTTTCCGCACTCTTCAGCATAAGTTCCCAACATACTGAACTATTTGAAGTTTTGGAATTTGCTGTGTTCTCCGATCATATTTTATTCCAGTCTCTGGAACATCTTTTCTCTCCTTCTTCGTTACTTAGTAAACCTCCACATATTTTCCAGATTTCACCTAATCCGTCTTTTCCTCCAGAAAGCCTTCCCTGAATCCCTGAGATCCATTTAGGAAACCTATCTACATGTAATTATTTTATCATAGTACTTACTACATTTTAATTGTCTTTTATTTGTCTATAGCCACTACAACATTGTAGAAATTAGGTCTTATTGATGTGTATTTAAAGCTTAATTTAGAGCTCAGTTCACATAGTATGCAATACATTATTTTCAAAGGAGAGAGGAAGGAAGGAAGGAAGGAAGGAAGGAAAAAAAGAAGGAGAAAATGAAGAAAGGAAGGAAAGGTAGGGAAGGAATCCTAATGCATTAGGCAATGCAATAGGAGAGTGGTTGATGAGCATTTCTCTATAAAGGGTCATGTATTCTACTCTGTCACTGTAACATAAAAATATACCATGTTCCAATAAAACTGCATTATAAGAAGAGATAGCAAGATGAATTTGGCCCTAGAGCCATAGTTTTTTGGCCACTGCACTAAGAGCTTTCTTTACATTATTTAAGAAATTCTAATGATAACATTTTTGTAAACAATCAACCAGAAAAAGGTTATGTAATTTGTCTAAAACCATAGAACTACTAGTGATGAAGTCTTATGTCTGCTTAACTCCATAAGGAACAGAGAGAATCAGAATACTATGGATTATCTATTTTTGCATCCCTTTGTTATAAATTTATCTGTATATTAATAAAATCACCCAATTAATAGATCACCCAAGTTTGTACAAATAGTATTTAAACTTAGTTTTTGTCAACTGAAGACCTCAAGTTCTCAACAATTGGCACATGCCAATCTTATTAAATTAAAATCTCTCTCACATTTGAATTTTCTATTTTCAAAAATTGTTGATCTGAAAAATCTTTCATAAAAGTTCAGAAATCCCCTGTTCTTCCTTTTGGTCCTCTCAATATAGAACACCAGCTAAAGTAATTATTTAACTATAGGAAAGTAGGCAGTCAATAAATATTGCTTAACCTTTATATTTATGCAAAAAAATCATATTATCTAGCATTCGGGAGAATAAGCATGAAGAAACGAGAGTTCAGAGATGTTTATTGTCAGATCAGAATCTTAGAGAAGGGGGTTTGAAATTTTTATGTGGCACTTATGTATACATGCCAATGAATAAAAAGAATATGAAAATAGACACTGAATATAGCTGAACGGTATCAAAATTAAATTGCTGCTAAACATATCATAATAAGTTGTGCTTAATGTCTAGGGTTCTATTGATAAGACATTCTTCAGCTTGTGAAAGTGAAGAGATACGTTGGAGTTAAGAGCTCAGTAACCCAGTGTAAAAAACAATTATTCCAATTATTGTTTCAGGTCTTAGGTTTAGGACTTTGATCCATTTTGAGTTAATTTTGGTATATGGTTGACAGATTGCAATCTAGATTCATTCTTTTGCACATGGCTTTATCCAATATATAGGTGATGTATTATAGAATTATATACATGAAACATATATAATTTTACTAAACAATGCTATCCCAATAAATTTAATAATAATAAAAAAGAATAATTACTCCAGGAACTTATAAGGGTCAGAAATCCTGAATCTGAATCCCAAGCTTTGAGAACTGTTAGGTCTTAATTGCTGTCCTATTGCTATGTATGGGGCCTTAGACAATTAACTTACTCTAATAACTAAATATTAAGGTGTAATAAAATTCTACAATATACTCATATAAGTGAGAGAAGACCTTGGTCTTATGTTTCCTGTGTAGTATATTTTAAAATTCAACTTAACTCTAAGAAACGTGTTTGTGATCCTGACATTGCTATTGTTTTTTTATTGTTTTTTTTTTATTTTTATGGTTAAAATTATGTTTAAACACAAGTACTTTGTCCAGTTCCACTGTTAACTCAAGAAAGTTGGACTAGGTAATATTAATACAATTATGTGCCTAATCCATGCTAAATGTCTTGTTGAACAATTTCATTATCTCCTTTAATTCTTAAAATAATTCATATCACATAGGTACTTTAATTGTTTACATTTTATTGTTAAACAAACTGAGGGTTATGGAGCTGAATTACTTTACCTAAAGTCACAATGTTGATACTTAATCCAGACATTTCTGACTGCCGAGTCTGAACTTTTAACCATTTTACTATATATTACTTTAAGTGGCTCATTATTTCAGACACGCTGCTACTTTAACAATTTACATATTCTGTAAGAATTTTTGTGACTACTATTATAGTTATGTAGATAAAAAAAATTCTGATCAAACAAAAACCAAAGTCCAACTGGGTAAACCTGAAGACCTAATAGGCTCTGTTAAGCAATTCATGAATCTCACAGCCTCCCATCTAGTAACTAGAAGGTCTTTCCAAGAAGTTGTACAAAATGGAAGGTTTTGTAACAATAAGGGTGGGACAAGAGAGCTATTAGCAAGAGAAAAAAAATTATTTTTAGGCCAAGACATTTTCTGTTTTGAGGAAAAAGGAATGGTAAGGGTTTTCTCATGCAGATTGACTCTTCTTATGAGGGATAGAAAGGGCCCATTTGATGGATTACCTCATTGGTATTGACCCCAAAATTCCAGACTAGTTAATTAAGATTACATTTCTGGTGAAGGCTGGAACTGCAATTAGGTCAACTGTTAAGTCTAGATTTGATATCATGGACTTTAGCACAAGTGAAGCAATATGGGGCCTGGGCTTTTCTCTTTAATATAACAATTGAATGATTCCCTCTGGCTGATATTAGTCATGCCAGGTGAGCCATCATTCACTTAACTGTCATAAGTGGCTGCAATTGAAATTTGATTCTCTATTTGGCAAAATATTCTATAATTTAAATATGTCTAGAATAAAAAAACATTAAAGGTGAATTATTTACTGAAAAAAAGAGAAATTCTTCTTGCTTTTACTATTTCTCTTTTAGCGAACTTGTCACACTAAACTTAACCATTATTCCAAAATGTGAAGCTAAATCTTTTTTAATGAATTCAAGCATTTCCCCAAATAAACAGCAATGTGTCATTAAATCTTGCCAATTTGCAATGGCTTCATTAAGAAGATGTGACTTCACATTAAGATTTTTCATTTAAGAGCTATTTTATTGTCTCTTTACAATTTCAATATACATTCTTCTTTCCATTAAAAACCAGTAATGTGAGGAGAAAAGTATCAGCTTAACCACAGGTTGTAAGGGTTCCAATTTCCAGTGAACACAGCAAACCACACTGATCACAATTTTGTGTGGAAAAAAACCTTTTGTAAAATTACTTTTTTACATGTGTTTAAATATTATTCACAATGGAAAGTGTTTTTATTTTACAGAAACGCTTTGAAATACTATGATTGACTGTTACCATGTGATTGCTTTCTCTCTTATTTTTAATATAGCCTTCTGTAATCACATATACTCTTTATCATTTTTCATTTTAGTCCAGTCTTGATAAAAATGAACAAAATATAAAACTCTATAATTTTACCATTCACATTAGCAAGAGAACAATGGCAGGTGACTTTGAAATGTGTTTCCATTTGGCATTTCAGTTACTGTTTATATTAATAGGTATAATAGGAGTTGAAATTTTCTGGGCCAAAATTTAATGGTGCTCAGCATTGCTCCTTTTTGAAAGGACCCCTCCACCTGTGGACAAAGCTTCTGTCTGTAACCATGGCCCTGAATAAAGTGACTGATGAGTTCTGAGTCTGTTTCAAGTTGCAAAAAGAAGAACTCACATTCTACTTAACTACACTGTCTCTTCTTGATACAAATTATGCCAGCTGAGATAATCAATAACTTATCAGGCTGCTGAGAGCCTATTAGCATGTGGTTAGCATGCTAGCATTCACAGCAGTATTCTTCAATGTGGAAAGTGGCCCTTAGGTATAATACACTTCAATTGTTTAAACTCAGAAATAATAACTCTTGTTTAACATGATATTAGATTGACTGTTATAAATTAGAAGATTGTTTTCATGATCTATGCAATCTACTCTATTAATAAAAATAGAACTGAAAGCTCTTGGCACAATTCATTTCTCACTCCCACTTACAAGTGGGCTCTAAATGTAAGGAATCAGGCTTGCCCAATTAATCATAGCACTGAACAATGTGTCTACCTGAAAAGAATGTAAAAGCACTGCTATTAGAAAGTTTAATTTAAACCCTAGGGCTAAATTAAAGAGCTTTTCAAATATAAAGATTATTGTCTATGAAAAGCAAAACACAATTATGTTTTTTTATTTCCTTTTTGGAAATGATTTTCAGAAAAAAAGGAAATATAACAATTTGCTAAATCATTTGGATGGGGTTGAATTTTATGGTTGCATTTTAGAGAACAAGAAACTGGCAAGAAAAGATGAAATCAGTCTAATAGGAGGTGTTTAAGATGCAAAGATTTTCATTTGCATCCTCTGAGTGACAAAAATAAGGTTTTGCATCCCGTGTCTGTGTACTAACTGCATTTTCCACTGTTTTCTCTTCTAATGCAATTCTGATTGTGCAGCTTTAAGAAAGAACAGTTAAGTGAATGCGCAGGATGTGATATTTCTTGTACTGATTCCACTCTGGGATTGTCATATTGCATCTGCGGGATTAAATCTTTTAAAGAGTTGTCAAATTTAATTGGTGAGTTGACACAGTTCTGGTTTACTGGATACATTGTACCACCGAGATCTTTTTCTTTTATCACTTTATATTAACTCTATGATTTAAATAGTTCCATCTGTGAACAAAGTAAACAGAATTAAGAAAACAGCTTTAGTAAGTTAAAATCTTAACTGATGCATAATTGAAGAGTTTAACGTTGTTTATATCATATTTGGTGTATTTATCTTTCTTTTCACATGGCAGGTATATGTTTAGTATAGAAGAATGGCTTATAAACACTTCAGTAACTTTAAAGACTATAAAAAAATAACATCAAGAACAGACACAATCCTTTCAAGAATAAGGATGAAAACTTCAAATAAATTCTTCAAATTAAATCCAACTTTTCTTCCTATGTACAAATTCTGTACTGTCTGAGACCTAGCATTCCATCTCTTATTCCACTTACTAAATTCGTCACCTACACATCCAGGCTCTTTTGTTCTTCCTATCTGTGGCTTCTGTTCAGGTGTAGGCTTAAATTTAACTTCCACAAAAAGTTCAGAGAGCCTTCCCAAACATACTAAGTTGGTCCACTCCAGTTATTATCAATTATCTACCCAAAGTGTTTTGTCTTCAAACAATTATACAAAATAATAATCCTATATTTAAAAATTTGTTTCTTTGTATATTACATTTAGTTACAAAATGTTCATTTTATATGTACAAAGAAACAAATTTTTTTTTTGTTTTTTGTTTCTGTCATTGTATATCGAGTATCTAGCAGAGTGCTGACAAGTTGTAGTGAAGATGGTAGTGATAGGAAGAGGGTCAGGAGAAGGAATAATACCATTATCTAATAATAAAAATAATACTTAGGTGATCCAGCAATCCTTCTTCTGGGCATCTATTCAGAAAATCTGCAAACATTTACCTGTAAAGATATATACCCCCATGTTCACTGCAGCATTATGCACAGTGACCAAGACATGGAAACAACCAGTGTCCTTTGATAGATGTTTGAATAAAGAAGATGTGGTATATAACACAATGGAATATTACTTGGCCATAAGAAAATATAAAATACTGCCATTTGCAACAACACAAATGGATCTTGAGATTATCGCCTAAGGGAAATAAATTAGACAGAAAATGTAAAAAACCACATGGCTTCACTCATATGTTGGATATAAAACTGAAAGTAACAAATGACCAAGACAAACAAACAAAAACTCATAGCACAGACCACACTTTAGTGGTTGGTTACCAGAGGGGTAAGTGGAGAGGTATGGTAGAAGAGGGTAAAAGGAGTCAAATGTAAGGTGATGGAAGGAAACTCTGGGTGATGAACACACAACGCAATATATAGATGATATATTATAGAATTGTACTCTTGAAACCTATATAATTTATTAACCAATGTTAATGAATTTAATAAATTTAATAAAAAGTTAAAATTTTAAAAATACCATATTGTGCACTTTAAAATACTTATAATAACAAATATTTTATGATTTTTTATGCCAGGCACTGTGCAAGGGAATTTGTATTATCCCATTTAATTTCTAAAACAATCTTTGGAGTTAGATGTTACTATTATCTAAAATTGGCAGAGGGAAACTTGAGGTTTGAAGAGGTTAAGCAACTTATTCAGGGTCACAAAATTAATTAAGTTAGTGCCAGGATTTAAACTCTGGCTATCCCACTCCAGAGCCCACATGAAAAAGCTTGTTAAAGGAATGGGTGGATGTATGAATAAGGGAGGGGAGGAGGAAATGGAAGGGAGAGAGAAAGAAAACAGGAAAAGGATGGATAACATGCTAAAAAATTTTTTTTCCATGAATTCAGACCTGTCAAATACCTAGCAACTTAACCTAGCTTTTTAAACTATGGGTTCTGAGAATGAGAGGTTGAAAGACATGCCAGATATTGCTTTCAGGTGAAAATAATACTCTTAACATGTGTAGTTATTTTTGTTAACAATGACCATCATAATACTTGTGAGAATCAACATTGTGAATGAAACACCTAAAACAGAGCAATTGTAACTACTTCTCTAAGCCACATGATAGGTGAGCATTTCAGTCCAGACATAGGAATGCAAGAATGAAAATGGCTAATGTTATAATAAATTAGTATTTATATGTGCCAGTTTTGCACTAAGCACCTTTTTTCTTCATGTTCTCTATTAATCCTCACACAGTACTAGGAGGTGAGCACAGAATTACAAGGTTACTGCCCTTGGAATTCAGATGCAGATATGCTGGTTTCAGAGATAGAGCCCTTAGAATGTCATTCTCCAAAAGTCTTGGATCATCTCTGTGTAATGTTGGAAGCCATGGAAATAGAAGGGATTGTGAGAAATTGTTAAGTTTATATACAGGTAAGCATTGTACATTGATTATCTCAATGAATCTTCACAACTTGCATTTTTTTTCTATTTGACAAATGGAAAAATGAAACTCATAAAAGCTGAGTAACCTGTTGAAGTTTCTGCAGTCAGCATATAGCAGAACTAGGATTTGAATCTAACCCTATGTGTTTATAAATCCCACACTCAGTTTTTTTAAAGCCACAATATTTTGTGGAGCTTATTGTATATTGTATTCCTTAACATAAAGGAGAAATAGTATATGTAAAGGTATGTATTTTAAGTCCCCACTTGACTCTTTTGAATGCTATTTCTGGCATTACTCTGAAAACTGAAATACCTTGATTTACACCTTTGAGAAAGGTTATTTTCTTTAGATACATGATACATGCCAGCACGGAAACCGCTATGGAATGATGTTGATGTTATGCTAGCTAGCACCATGCTCAAGAGCAGGCGCTTCTCTAGGATTAGTAAATTGCATTTTAAAGGTAAAGAAAAATAGTTTTACTATAAATGTACTCATTCCTAAATATATGTAAACAGTCATCATTTTAACAAAACATAAATACATTGAAAATGAATGAAGTACCATCTGAAATAAGACTTTTGAAAGATAAGATTTATAAGCACTAATCTGTAAATGAGAAAATTCTAGCAAAAATCTCTTCTATAACTAAAGTCTTATAGTAGTATGAAATGGATACATTTTACCTAAGCTAAATAATAAGTAATTGTTTATTGAGCAACTCATATAATACTCACCATAAGATGATTAAATAAGACCTGAGCTATTATCATTTGAAGATATTTAATGATATAAAAAAGGAAGTATCATGGTTTGAACATATGCAGATTCTTGTCTAAGGATTGTTTTGAAGATTTTTCTCATCATCTTGAATGTCAAAATAACTACAGTAACACAATAGAGGAAGCACTAAAGTAGAATGCCAATGGACCTTAACAACCACCATGGATCTTAGCAGTGGGCTCAGCACAGTGTAAAAGAGAAACAATATACCATCCTAAGTTGTCTCCTTCAGAAGGGAGAGAGAAATGGAGCTTATATCCAACTTCCAGTGCACTGCCCAAAGCAAAAGGGCAGGCGATTCTTAGAATGAACCATGGCTCTATGGAATTTAGGGAAGGTGTAAAATCTTTAAAATTCTCCTCAAGAATGAAGGGAGAGAGATGCAACATGCACATCCATTAAAAATATAATAATAACTTTGAGACAATCCCAGAACTCTAGGCAGGCTAATTGGTGAAGGCCTTTACCTGCCCAAGGCAGTACATAAAGATGGAAAGAGGTGACTGTTTCTTCAAATGTTCAGAAATTATTACAAAGTTACAAGGAACATGAAGAATCATGAATCTATAAATCAGCAATAAACAACCATAAAGAAATAGACATCTATGAGTTTCCTGACAAAGAATTCCAAATACAGTAGACTCTCAATTAACCGACACACATGAGGATTAGTAGATGCTTAAGTAGTCTCCCTCTTAACTGGAACTCAAGCAATCAGCATTTTCAAGCAACCAGCAAAATCTCTAGCAACCGGCAAAAATATTTTGCTGGTTGTTTGAGAGTGCCAGTTGCTTGAGTTCTGCTTAATGGAAAGTCTACTGTAGTTTTCTTAAAGAAGCTGAGTGAGCTATAAGAAAGCACAGATATACCAGTAAGCAAAATCAGCAAAATGATACATAAACAAAATAAGAATATTATCAAAGAAATAGAAACTATAAAAACAACTAAATAGAATTCTGGAGTTAAAGAATATAATAACAAACTGAAAAATTGTATTATAGACAGCGTCATCAGTAAACTAGTTCAAGCAAAAGAATCAGCATACGTAAAGACAGGTCATTTGAAAATATCCACTCAGAGAAGCAAACAAAAATAACAAAAGAACGAAGTAGAAAGCCTATGTTAGAGAAGTAGAGGATAGCAATATTACATAGTTGCAACCAACATATTTAAAACTATATAACTGGAGAACCAATCTTTCCATAAAATATTAATAAATAAAGACATTTCCAAGAGAGTTGTAGGCAATAGAAAATACAGGTCACAAAATGTATTTCAGGAGAAGCAGAAACACCAATAAGATATTAGGAAATAATCCAAATTCATATGTTTATCCAAGGTCATAACAAATCTCAATGATTATGAGTTTCTTAGATAGGAAGTAGATACATTCTTTATAGTTGGTTTTATATAACTATGTGTAGAAGTATATGGAGTATTCATTACCCTACTTGATTTATCTACTCACAATAAATTATTATGCAAATATGACAAATTTCAAGATAAAGAATCACAACATTGTTATAATTAGATCTTGATAGGGTTAGATTGCATCTAAATATTATAACCTACAATAAATATAACTAAGAACATTTTTGGTTTTATGTATGTAACAAAAAACTTCAAATGATCAACAATCTTCTAAAACAGTAACTGACATATGTAGTTAAAAGTAGCAGTTACAAGCAGTGTACAATTGGATTTATTCTGTCAAAAAATAATATAAAACAAAACTAGTATTATATTTTTAATAATAAATGCATCAGTTAAAAATTATAAATTTCTTTTATATGGCATTTTAGAATTAATAATAACTTAAAATGACAACCAGTTCATAATATTAATTTTTCACTTTATTTAACCCTGATTCTGCCTGATTATCAGGTTTTGATTTTGCTAGGAATGTGACTTTCTTTTACATAAATGAAATAAACTGAAAATTATGAAAGGACACTTATCTGCAATTTAAAAGGCCTAATCTAGAAATAATCCATTTTCAAACACAAGGTTATCCATGAAGCTTTCAAATTCTTTTGAGCCAAAGGCAGTATAATTTGATTTTAGTCATTAGCTTTGGAGTCAAACATAGCTTCAGATTAGCACAAAATAAATGGTGGGAAAAAAAAATCCCTTACAATGAATGACATCTTTTCTCTTGCATAACCTTAAACTATCACATGGAGTAAAGATGTTTAGGTTATGCCTTGATCTGATGTTAGATTCTACCTAAACCTTATTTTAATATGAAACAAATAAGATTCTGATTCCTATCACTTACCATATTTTTACATATATAAGATGATACTTTTGTCCAAAATCGTTAGACCAAAAATTGGGGGTTGTCTTAAACATGGGAGTAACTGAATGACAGGGTTTCTTAATGTTGCTTTGGAAAACTAGGGTACTACTTTTGGAAAAATATGGTACTAGTTTTCTAAAGATGGGTGACATATTTTGTCACTGCACTTCAGTGTCTTCATCTATTCAATGAGAATACCATATTATTTCCCAAATATAATTGATACATAGTAAATACTCAATTAACAAAAGAGATTGTTTAAATTACTACTTTATATTTCTTTCCTTTGAACCTCCATAACACTTTGTGGCACGAGGGTAGAGCCCTTGTTTTATTTTTCTCTGTATCTTAAGCATCTTGAATCTCTCAGTGAGTATTCAATGCAACCTGGTATAGTGCCGTGGTTCTCAAATATTAGTGTGCATGAGAATCACTGGGAGAGCTTGTTAAAAATACAGATTCCTGCGATGCACCCACAGACTTTCTCATCAGTAGGTCTGTGGTGAGGTAGAACAATCTGTGAGTTTCCTAAGTGCTGCTACTGCTGCCACTGCTGCTCTGGAGACTGTAATTTGAGGACTATTTATAGTATATGGTAAGAAGTTAAAATGACATTGGCATCAAGTATACTGGTAATAAAATCCTCATGATACAACATGGCTGTATTTTAAAACTTTGTAAATTACTTCAGTACCTTTAGAGTGCCACTCCTCTCCTGCATGTAAAGAAAGTGGCCATTCAATACTAAATCCACATTTCTCAGAAACTGGAAGAATTAAATGTACCTTCCTTGGTCCTAATATTCGATGGCATAGGACATTCCAACACTTCCCCATCAGGAATACTTTTCAAGTCCCCTTTGCTCTTCTGTCCTCCTTATGACTATTGATAGCTAAAGAGAAGGTCTGTTTATAATCCCCAGCCAGTTCAAAACTCCACTTCAACCATACTCCAGTCTCAAGGTGGAACTTTCTCTTATTCATACTTCTGTTTTTAACTTGGATTTAACTCTGCCTGATGCTGGCTCAGAATCTGCTCTCCACTCAGAGGCTATATCACCCCAGAACTATGCAAGGTACTGTGCTTTGGTGAATAAAACACCTCTTTGAAAAGTAAACAGTCTAGTGAATTTAAAAGTTTAAAGTTTAACTAAATAAATGTGTATATTATCTTTGCAATGATATTTGACATGAGGAGAGGCCTTTGAAATCCCAGGACGAGAGTAGAGAAAAACATCACAATGCAGTTAAGGACAGACAGAAGAAAATCACATGTCTTTAGAAGGCAGGAGGAAGAAGGCTGTGTACCTAATTACTACGCTACTAACCGCTGCACATGGTAGTCTCTCAGACAGACTTAAAATCACTTGTTAAGGTTTAAAAAAATTAGCCTTTATCTATGGCCAAAATTACCTGTAACTATTATGAGTTGGTCTATGGTTTACTTACAACTAGAATACAGACATTGTTATAGTATTTCTCTCCTGTTATGTGGAAATGGGCTTAGTTCAATCTGAGACCTTGTCATTTTAAATTGACCATATCACTGTGTACTTCCAACTATACAACCGAAGTGTGCTCTCATATTGTGGGTATTTTTATTTTTTTGTTCTTCAAAAAATCTTAAGCAAGATATGAAAATATAAAAGTCTGACTTTATTTTGGTTTGTAGTTTAAGGACCTCTATTTTAGAGCACATTTACATATGAACAATAATAAAATACATGTCATTGTTTCTGTTTTTTTATTTTTACTACCGCTTTACTATTTTAAAAAAGTCCAAAATAACTATAGTTGTTCACCAAAAAACATTTAAAAATGGTAATATCCAGTGAAGTGAGGCAGCCATATCAACAAAGGGAAAGACCCACATTTTCAAAGAACCGGCAGGAAACATATTAATGAATTATTTGTTTCTAAGGTTCCAGTGCCTTAAGGCATGTTCAGGATCCAGACCTAAAAGCAATGTACTTTAGAAAAACTAAAAGTGACAGGGAAAATCTGGATGGTTTTTCACTGCCGTAAACAGGTGCATGCCATCTCTTTCATTTCACTGACACACATTCTGCACTATTCATCAACCTGATTCTTTTCTTCTCTAGCCTAACCTTTTGGTGACAGTAAACATGACTTGACAGAGGGTCCAACACAGAAATTACATGATCTTTAACCTTTTTCTGATTTGCGACAGGTTTGGGACACATCTGGACTGATCCATGGGGGAGGAAAAATACCTTCTGAATTATAATATGACAGTGATCTTTATGAGCAAACAGCCATGTGCTTGTGTAAAGTATTTTTCAGTTTAAAACTAAGTGAAAAATATATATATATATATTTTTTTACCTGAAGAAGCTCATTTGCTTAGAGTGAAAGAAGGAATATTGACCATCAAATGAAAGGCAATTATAGTTCAGCATGCATTTTAAAAATATTTATGTTGAAACAACATATGCTTATAAATAGATAATAAATTAATTTTCTGTCTTTAATATTAAATAGAGGTATATTTGCAACTAAAAAAAACAAACTGTAGACAACTGTGGAATTTAAGCATTTACAAAGTTGAAATTATCAGTATAAATATATACTGATATAAATATATCTTTAGGTCAATATGTCCTTACAAATCAAGGGCATCTTAACTATTTATTCCTGCAAAAAACATGTCTGATAAAAAAATGTGCAACTGAATAGTGATGCAGCTATACTGGAGTTGTGAAATGAAAAGGAAGAACTATATTCAATTGTAAACACTTAATGTTCTCCTATACTTTGGGGTAGGAAATGGGTGTTTTCTAATTCTGTTTTTTTAAAAAATCAAGCACATTTATATAAGAATAATCATAATTTGAACTAGAAAAAATATAGAAATCTAGTCCAATAATAAGGCATTTTACCTCTATTACGTACTCTGCTTGAGTTAATGTTTTTACTTATGTTGCATATAACTTTTTTCATTGAACTACCAAACCACAGTTTCTCACACATTTCAGCAAAATTTTCCTATCCCTTATCCTTCTTGCTTTCTCAGATGGCTAAAGAAAAAACAGTCCATTGTCTTACATCCTGGGAAGATTGAAATCCTTCCATTTCCTTTATTAGTATAAAATTCCTACATATTTTATTTCAATAATAATTTTAGTAACACTTTAAATGGCAGAGTAATATCATGCTGGAGCCACTTAGCAATCTGTCACTCAGCATATGCCAAGAAAATATATTCCTAATGTGTAGACTCCTTGGTGGAGATACTCTGCCCAACCTAAAAAAAAAATTACTCATGATTATTTCCTATAGTTGAAGTATATAAATGTTCTTATTATTGGCTATATGAGAATAGGAATGCTTTTTAATGATACTGACTTAAATGACTAAGTTATTTTTTTGAAGACAGACAGAAATAAAGATGACTATTATGTAAGTTCCTACTATGTTGATTGAAATATCAGCCATCCAACTGTAGATTTGTTTCACTATGTTATTCTACTCTTTCCCTTAAATGATTCTAAAGTTGTATTTTATAAGCAAATATTTCGAACTTCAGATTGGACTTCTCAGTTTCAAATGGAAGCATTGTTTTGATTCTGACATTCACTTAACACTAGGCATTTGTAAAATAATATTTAAGTAAAAGCAGAGGTTTCTAACTTAAAGTTGGATTCATAAAAGCCATTCCATTTTTATTTAGAATTATGTAATATACTTTTGTAAAACTATACTTACTACATTTCTATAGTCAAAATGACTTTCTAATTTATTAACTTATTCTAGTTGCTGACTTCTAAGATACAATGAAGAATATTTCTATTCAACTAAAATTTCAGTTACAAGGTAATAGAATAGTGAAACATATTAATTTGTAAAAATATCCTCATGAAATATTCTTATACATATGTAAGTTCTGTGCATAAGACAGGCCCAAGTAGAAAACAACTGTTGTGGTGTTGGGGCATATTTCCATGGAAAATAACAAGAAGTAAACAAATATTGGCATTTTAATGAGAACTTATCTCAAGCTATTTACATAAAATGTAGATGATACTCAGGGTGTCATGATTGGTCATGGTGTATGGAGTAAGGCCAAGAAGTTGGCTGGGGATTGTGTGCTCATCAGTACTATAAGCTTTAGATTAGGGAAATCGGGCAGTATCCAGGTGTGCCAACACACCTGGGGACTTGAAAACATCTTAGTAAACTCCCCTGGGCCTGAGACATTTTTCAAGAGTTCGTGTTTCTAAACCTAGTTCAGAATAGCACTTAGTGTTGGCACATGTGAGTTGAATAGAAATAAGATATGATACTTACATAATCTTCTCAATTATTGCCATTGGACACTTTAACCACCCCAAATAAATGTACCTTCTGAGAAAAACTGTTATTTTTGTCCAGCAAAAATACCTGTAAGATAGTCCTTTAAACTTAATTTTTTACAGAAATTCCACTTATGGGTATCTGAAGGAATCAAAATCATTATACTGAAGAGATACTGCACCCTCATGTTGTTTGCAGTATTCTGCAAAGCCTAGAAATAGAAACAATCTAATTGTTTATTGATGGAAGAATGGACAAAAACTTGTTTTATATATGTATATATTAATACATATATAACATATATTAATATGTAACATGTAGTGTATAACATATAATATTTATATAATGGATAAAACACACACACACACACACACACACACATATATATATATAAAATTTTTCCATAAAAAAGAAAGAAATCCTGCCACTTGTGCCAACATGGATGGACTGGAGGGACTTTGAGGGCATTATGCTTGGGAAAATAAGTAAAAAACAAACAAACAAACAAACAAACAAACAAACAAACAGTATATGTGTAATACCTATGCTTTTATCAATGCAATTTATTGTTTCAGGTCTTATGTATGGGTCTTTGGTTCATTTTGAGTTAATTTTTGTATATGGTGAAAGATTTCAGTATAGATTCAATCTTTTGCACATGGCTTTTCAGCACCATTTATTGAAGAGTCATTCTTTTCTTCATTGTTTGTTTTTGGCCTCATTGTCAAAGATTACCTGCCCATATATATGTGGGTCTATTTCTGGGTTTTCAATTCTATTCAATTAATCTGTGTGCCAGTTTTTCCATCAATGTCATGCTCATTTGATTATTGTCAATTTGTAGTAAGTATAAATTGAAGGCTGGGAGTGTGATGTCTCCAGCCTTGTTCTTTTATTCTTAGGATTGCTTTGGCTATTCAGGGTCTTTTGTGACTTCAAATCTGATCATTGTTTTTATCTATTTCTTGAAAAAAATGTCATTGAAATTTTGATGGAGATTGCATTAAATCTATGTATTGCTTTGGATAATATGATCATTTTCTTTTTTTTTTTTTTTTAATTTGCCGGGAGCGGGAGTGGGGGGTATGTGGATAGTTCTCCGGCTGGGAATCAAACCCAGGCTGCAGCGTTGACAGCACCAGTGCCGAACCCTTAAGCCACTACACCACCAGGGAACTCCCCAATATGATCGTTTTCACTGTTGATTTTGCGAATCCATGAACACAAACTATCTTTCTATTTCTTTGTGTCTTCTTCAATTTCTTTTAGTAATGTTTTGTTGTTTGCTTTTTTTCAAATTCATTTTTATTGTTAGACTTATTGCAGTGATATCTGCTAGCAAGGATTACATAGGTTTCAGGCATACAATTCTACAGTGCATTGTCAACTTGTGGTATAATAATTTCACCACCTAGTGTGCCTTCTCTTTCCATCACCTTATATTTAGCTTCCCCTCCCTCCTCTCCCACCCCTTCCCCTTTCTCCCCAACCTAACTCACTCATTCCCAAATAAACATTAAACTGTTGACTGTGTCCATGGATTGTTTGTTTGTTTGTTCTTTTCTTTTCTCTTCGTTGCTTTCAGTTTTATATTCTGCATATGAGTGAAGTCATACAGTTCTTTGTTTCTTCTGCCTGGCTTATTTCACTAAGCATGATGATCTTCAGGTCCATCCATTTTGTTGCAAATGGCAGTATTTCATCTTTTCTTATAGCTGAGTAATAGTCCATTGTGTTTATGTATCACAGCTTCTTTATCCAGTCGTCTGTTGCAGGGCACGTTGGTTGTTTCCATGTTTTGGCCACTGTGAACAGTGCTGCGATGAACATTGGGGTACATAAGTCTTTGTGGACAAAGGTTTTCAAGTTTTTAGGGTAGATCCCCAGTAGGGAGATTGCTGGGTCAAATGGTAACTCCATTCCCAAATTTCTGAGGAACCTCCACACTGCCTTCAACAGTGGTTGTACCAATTTGCATTTCCACCAGAAGTGTACCAGAGTCCCTTTCTCTCCACATTCTCTCCAGCACTTGTTATTCCTTATCTTGTTCATAATAGCCATTCTAACAGGTGTGAGGTGGTATCTCATTGTGGTTTTGATTTGCATTTACCTGCGAGCTAATGAGGATGAGCATTTTTCATATGTCAGCTGGCCATTTGTATTTCTTCATGGGAGAAGTGTCTGTTTAGTTCTTCTGCCCACTTTTTAATTGGGTTGTTTGTTTTTTTGTTGTTAAGTCTTATTAGTTCTTTATATATTTTAGATATTAGACCCTTATCTGATGCGTTAGTTTCAAATATTTTCTCCCATTTAGTTGGCTGTCTCTTTGCTTTGTTGATGGTTTCTTTTGCTGTGCGGAAGCTTTTTAGTTTGATATAATCCCATTCATTTATTTGTGCTTTTACTCCCTTGCCTTTGAGGTCAGGATCATGAAGTCTTCCTTGAGTCCTAGGTCTATAAGTTTAGTACCAATGTTTTCTTCTATACAGTTTATTGTTGCAGGTCTGATATGAAGGTCTTTAATCCATTTTGAGTTAATTTTTGTATATGGAGAGAGTTCACAGCTCAAATTTATTCTTTTGCATATGTTTTTCCAGTTTTCCTGGCACCACCTACTAAAGAGGTTGTCTTTTCCCCATTATATGTTTTTTGCTCCTTTATCAAAAATTATTTGTTCATAAATTTGTGGGTTTATTTCTGGGTTTTCAGTTCTGTTTCATTGGGCTATGTTTCTGTTTTTCTGCCAGTAACAAGTTGTTTTGATTATTGATGCTTTGTAATATAAATTGAAGTCAGGGAATGTAATTCCACCAGCCTTATTCTTTTTATGTAGTACTGCTTTGGCAATTCGAGGTCTTTTATGTTTCCATATAAATTTACTAATTCTCTTATCTATTTTACAAAAGTATGATTGTGGGATTTTGATGGGTATTGCATTAAATCTGTAGATTGCTTTGGGCAGAATGGCCATTTTAACAATGTTAAGTCTTCCTATCCATGAACAGGGGATATTTTTCCACCTCTTAAAGTCTGTTCCAATTTCTTTCAAAAGTGTCATAGTTTTCTGTGTATAAGTCTGTCATGTTCTTTGTTAAGTTAATTCCCAGGTATTTCATTCTTTTTGTTGTGATAGCAAAGGGAATTGACTTCCTCATTTCTTTTTCTGAGGATTCATTGTTTGTATATAGGAATGTTGTTGATTTTTTTACATTGATTTTGTATCCTGCGACTTTACTATATTTGTTTATTGTTTCTAATAGTTTTCTGGTGGAATCTTTGGAATTTTTTATATAAAGGATCATTTCATCCGCAAGTAGTGATGATTTGACCTCTTCTTTCCCAATTTGGATACCTTTTATTCCTTCTCTTGCCTGATTGCTGGGGCTAGAACTTCCAGTACTATATTAAATAGCAGTGGTGACAGGGGGCATCCCTGTCTTGTTCCTGATTTTAGTGGAATAGGTTACAGCTTTTCCCCATTCAATATGGTGTTAGCTGAGAGCTTGTCATATATGGCCTTTATTATGTTGAGATACTTTCCTTCTATACCTATTTTATTTAGTGTTTTGATCATAAATAGATGTTGTGTCTTGTCGAAAGATTTTTCTGCATCAATTGAAATGACCATATGGTCTTTATCTTTGATTTTGTTTATGTGGTGTATCACATTGATTGATTTTCATATGTTGAACCATCCTTGTGCTCCTGGGATGAATCCACTTGATCTTGCTGTATGATCTTTTTGATGCATTGTTGTATTCTGTTTGCTAATATTTTGTTTAGAATTTTTCCATCTGTGTTCATCAGAGATATTGGTCTATAGTTTTTCTTTTTTTGTGTTGTCTTTGCCAGGCTTTGGTATTAGGGTAATGTTGGTCTCATAGAATGAGTTAGGAAGTATTACTTCCTCTTCAATTTTTTGGAAGAGTCTGAGTAGGATAGGTGTTAATTCTTCTTTGGATGCTTGGTAGAACTCATTGGTGAAACCATCTGGTCCAGGGCTTTTACCTTTAGGGAGATTATGAATAGACGTTTTAATCTCTTCGCTATCGATTGGTCTATTTAGAATATCCAGTTCTTCTTGGTTCAGTCTAGGTAGGCTATAACTTTTTACAAACTTGTCCATTTGTTCTAGGTTGTTCAATTTAATGGCATAAAGTTCTTCATAATATTTTCCTATAATCCTTTGTATTTCGGTGGTATCAGTGGTAATTTCTCCCCTTTCATTTCTAATTTTGGATATTTGTGTCCTTTCCTTTCGTCCTTTGATTAGTCTCACCAGGGGTTTGTCAATTTTGTTGACTTTCTCAAAGAATCAGCTCTTCATAATATTAATTTTTTCTATTGTCCTTCTTTTCTCTAATTGGTTTAGCTCTGCTTTAATTTTTATTATTTCTTTCCTTCTACTGACTTTGGGTTTTGTCTGCTCTTCTTTTTCTAGTTTTTTGAGATGGGATGCTAAGGTGTT
>PVJL010010791.1:33846-47092 GCA_004026885.1 Lyroderma lyra
TTTTTTTTTTTTTTTTTTTTTTTTTTTTTTTTTTTTTTTTTTTTTTTTTTTTTTGCTGTGCAGAAACATTTTTAGTTTGATATA
The DNA here is from genome assembly GCA_004026885.1 of Lyroderma lyra. Lineage (NCBI taxonomy): Eukaryota > Metazoa > Chordata > Mammalia > Chiroptera > Megadermatidae > Lyroderma > Lyroderma lyra. Next base: position 33,931 of record PVJL010010791.1, read on the forward strand.
TTTCCATTCATTTATTTTTGCTTTTATTTTCTTTGCCTTTGAGGTCAAATTCACTCATATGTGGAATATAAAACTAAAAGCAACAAATGAACAAACAAAATTAACAAACCAATAAAATCTCATAGACACAGAAAACAGTATGATGGTTACAAGAGAAAAAGGAGAGTGGTAGGGAGGTTGAAGAGGATAAAGAAGGTCAAGTATATGGTGACAGAAGGAGATTTGACTTTGGATGTTGAACATATAATGCAGTATACGGATGATAGAATTGTACACTTAAACCTATATAATTTTATTAACCAATCTCACTGCAATACATTTAATAAAATTTAAAAAATACTGAAGAGGGTAGCAAAAATGTCAGCATCCAAGCCTAATGTTGAATATTATCTAAAAGCACTAATTAATTTATCTCTGAAGTCTCCTATGGATTCACTATTTTGTAAGCTTGAACGAAGGTTCATATTACTTTAGCTGGACCTTAGATGTAGTTCCTAAAATAGGTTGTCCTAACTTATGTGCCCTTAAGTAGTCTATTTCAGGAAAGTTTATTTCATTAACTTTTAGGTCATTTCCAGGGTTCTGCGATTAGCCTTTTCCAAGGCAGGTTTTTGCTTCTTGTGGCTCCACTAAAAGATGCACTAATTGATAGAGGTCAGGGAGGCTTCAAGTGTATGTACTCAGGACAAGTCTAAATAAAACGTTTTTCTTTCTATCCAAGAATATGGGAAGTCCTGAACAGTGCAACAGAGATGTACACACATGATTGGAGTTTGAAGTTCATGTATCAGGAATCTTTTTCAGGGGTCACCTAAATATTTAATGAACATTTCAGGAGAGGTAAAGAACGATTAAGACATAATTAAGTTGAATTTGTGGTTGGAGGAAGTGGAGGTAATGGAAAGATAGAATAAAAATAGAAAAAATAGAATTAAACTTGCCTCTTTTTTTTTCTTTTGGTCCCTTTTTAAGGAGTATTTTAGGGAGGCAATATTGTTGCTTAGATTCTGTTAGAAAACCTCCTTAGGCTGTTTAAGGAATGAGGACAGACCATTGAATTGTCATAATTTGATTCTGTGTTATTCTCTTTTCTGAAATATTTTTTATTAAATTTATTGAATTACTTGGTTAATAAAATTACATAGGTTCCAGGTATACCATTCTTCATTGTCTATGTGTTTCATTGTGCTCTCACCACCCAGGGTCAGTTCTCCTTCCATCACCATACATTTAAATCCCCCTCTCTCCTTCTTCATCCCCTCCTCACATTCCCTCTGCTAACTACTAAACTATTGTCTGTGTCCATGAGTTTTTTTTTCTATTTTGATTATTTATTTATTCTGTTCTTTAGATTCCACATATAAGTGAGATCATATGGTATTTGTCTTTCTTTGTCTGACTTATTTTGCTTAGCATGGTATCTTCTAGTTCCATCTATGTTAATGCAAAAGGTAAGATTTAATTCTTCTTTATAACTGATTAACACTCCATTGTGTAAATGTACCACAGCTTCTTTATCCAATCATGTATTGATGGACATTTTGTTTATTTTCATATCTTGGTTATTGTGAATAATGCTGCAATAAACATTGGACTGCATATTTTATTTTGAATTGATGTTTTGGACTTCTTTGGATAAATACTCTAGAGTGTAATTGCTGGATAACAAGATAATTCCATTTTTAATTTTTTGAGGAACCTCCATATTGTTTCTGTGTTGGATAGGTGAATTTGCAGTCCCTCCACAAGAATTCCCTTTTCTCCACATACCCTGTTTTATTCTAAGGCCCCCTCAAATAAATATTCCTGATATTTAAAAGTTCCCAAAAATGTCCACTGTTATTTAAATTGTCTTTCACCAGTGAAATCATCCAATTAGTGGAGATATTTGCATGAATTAGCTAAACAGAACTCAGTAATTCTAATGGAACAAAGACAAGATGGAGGAAAGTATTTATAAGGGTTTGAGAAGATGACACAAGGGCTAAGTTTGTCTAAAGTACACTTGTCTAATGAGATCTACAGAACTAGGATTTGACTCTTGGATGAAATTTATTGGCCACATGTCTGTCCACTCACTATTGACTTGCTTTTGCAGTAGTTCCCCCCTTATCTGCAGGAGATACATTCCAAAATCCCCAATGATGCCTAAAACTTCTGATAGTACCAAACTCTATATACACTATTTTTTTCCTGAACATATGCATACATACCTATGATAAAGTTAAGATCATAATTATGCATAACAATTAATAATAACAACTATTTCTATAATAGAACAATTATAACAACAAACTATAATAAAACTTATTGTAAAGTAGTCTCTTTCTCCCTCAGATAATATTAATAGATCTGATACCGAGATGGCTACTTCGTGACTAATGGGTGGGCAGCAAATACAGCCTGGACACTCTGGACAAAGGGATGATTCACATTCCAGGTGAGATGGTGTGAGATTTCATCACAATACTCAGAATGACACACAATTTAAAACTTTTGAAACTTGTTTATTTCTGGAGTTTTCCATTTAATATACTATGGACTGTGGTACACTGTAGATAACAACAACTATAGAAAGTGAACCCACAGATAAGGGGGAACCACTCCATAGACACACACAAAAAAAGACAAAAAGAAAAGAAAAGAAAAAATCTTGAACAACTGTGCAAGTAGATAGACAGTAGGAGGCAAAATTTTCAAGGTAAAAAATATAAGCTACTCAGAATTAAAAGCCTAGAATTCAGAAATAAATATGAAGCTATAGAGCTGAATGAAATATTTAGAGATAAGATTCAATGCAAACTATTTTTTGTTTCAGACAATTTGGCATTTGGCATGTGAATTCTAAGGTAGTGTTAGATATGCACACTATCACTGGGTTGGATGTCCTAGTCTTCAATGACAAATGTTCCAACTGAATTTTGATGGAATTTCTATTTCTCCAAAGCCCAGCAGCCAAAGATAACTAGAAACATGCTTGTACTCCAACAAAAACAACTACAGCCAGAAAGGTTGGATCCCAGAGGAACCTTGAGAACCTCTCAGAGAGGTGAAAAAAATCGCCTCATAGGTTTGGGCTTGTGTCATGTTCTGAGTATTCATGCTCTGTTGGAAATATTATTATCTAATTATCAGCAAGCATAGAAGTCTTCACTTTCTCTGATTGTCAGAGGGTATGTTTGCAAATTCTCACACTAATGCAATCTTTGGAGGTATGCTTGGGACTATTTCTAGGTGAAGACAAAACTTTCTCTGTGCATATTTTTCATTAACACAAGTGCTTTAGGTAGTATCTAGTGTAAGTTAATGTAACACTAAATTTTATCATCTTGTTTAATTCCTTTGTTATTCATTTTTACCACGTGCCAATTACTGTTCTAAATTTTAGACACAATAATAGTGCTAAAAAATAAGCAATTAATATATGGTGGTGAAAAAATATATGACTCTGGGTGGTGAGAACACAATGCACCATGTAGACAATAAACAACTGTACACCTGGAACCTATGTAATGTTACTATCTAATGTCACCCCAACAAATTTAATAAAAATTTAAATAAATAAATAAATAAGCAAATAGTAAATCATTGCTATTTTAATGGGGCTTCCATTTTAGTGTTCTAATGGAAGAGATGGAAAACAACTAACTTATTGCTAAATGTACTTGAGCAATAATAAGTGCTATGAGGCAAAAGAAGGGTAAGGTGATAGATGGAAGCCTACAGAGTGGGGTTTAGTAGTGGTGTCATTTTAAAGAATCAACATGGCTTCTCTGAAGTGTTGACTTTGAGCCAAGATCTGAGGAAGAAAAGGAGTGAGCCTTTTGAAGATCTAAGTAAACAGTATTTATTGCAAGGAGAGAGACCAGATTAAAGGCAGTATGACTAGAAGAAAATGAGGTAAAGAGTGCTTTGAGAAGAGGTCAGGGAGATAAGCACTAACTCGATCACAGAAGTCTTGAAATATATGATAAAGAGTTCAGATTTCCTCCTCAGTCATGAGAGATTATAAGAAGTCACGGGAATTTTTAAGCAGGAGTTTGATGTAATCTGATTTATTCCTTTATAGATTATTTTAGTGTGTAAAATTGGTAATAGGGAGTAAATATGAAAGTAAAGGATAAAAGTCTACTGCAACAATCAATGTGAGATAGTGACTTGACCAGGATAATAAGAGTTTTCAGATGTGCTTGTTGTCAGTGTATAATGTGAAGCTAGAGTCAAAAGGAATTGCCAGTGGATCAGATGTAGTGATTACAGAGAATAATAAAGGCTGATCCCTGGGTTTTGGGCCAAGTAAACTGAGCAAATAGTGAAGCCATTTCAGAATGGGGAAACTGGGAGAGAATGGGGAGGTTGTGGAAAATCAAGAGTTCTGTTTTGAAAGTGCAATGTTTGAACTACTTCTTGAACATGTGTATGTCCCTGTCCAATCGATTCAGAAGAAAGGGGGGAATAGGAGTATGCTGAGAGCAATCAGTGCATAGATAGAAATTAAAGGTGTGAACAGAGGAGGTGATGTGGGGATAGTTGTAAATAGACATAAAAAGAAGACTGAATTTTTCCCTCCCCCAATTAAAATATAGAATTCAAGAAGAGAAAAAATATTCCAGCAAAAGACACAAAATGTAGCAGATTGTGAAGTCAGGGATAGTCAAGAATACATGATTTTCTGAAAGCAAGTGAAGTCAGTAATTCTGATCGAGGTAGTGATTAACAGAGGCTCCAGTGTGCTTCTCTGTGGTGTTGTAAGCTACCCTGTTGAATTATTTCAAAATACTTCTCTCCATGTAAGCAGAACAATTCACATTATATTACTACTTTAATATATATATTAAGTATTAATTTTCTAATCAATTCCATTTTAAAGGGGACAATAATGAGCTATTTTATGCTTCCATGGTATTAGAGATTTGGATAGATAAATAGGGCTGGCCAGCTAAATTAGGGAAGGATGATCAAAATTAGGAAGAGTTCATAAAGTGTGATCTGCTTGAAATTCCTCTTTATCACTCTCCCGAACACTCTGAATGCTATCTTCAGCATGCCAGGTGATCTTAGATCTTAGTCAATTTGAATAACTGAAATCAAAGTATACACACTTTTTGCAAGTTTTAAAATTATTATTTATCATTTTCAGAAATGCTTTATTAAATAAATATTCTCATTTATTTTAATGCCAATGCTTTGTTTAGCTTTTACCTGTCAATCCTAGATTTCCTCTTGAAGTAAAACAGAATAGGTTAAATTCTTATTCTTTATGTCAATTCTTCAAAAATTATGCTAATATGAAGTCTTCTCTAAGCAGTATGTGACATGCTTTTAACTATTTATGGCAACCAAATTTTGGTCATCATCTAATTTGTAAACTTTCTCTTTTAAATGAGGGTAATGGCAGTAATTAATACCAATGATGGACAATGGTGGTAATTAGAGCTAACATTCCTCTTCACTTTTTTTGGCAATATACTTTTATCAATCAATGTACCAGTCACATTATTAATACTAGTGATTAATATTATTAGCAAAACAACTGCTGCAGATGTAGTAATACTAGTAGAGGTAGTTTTTTGTTATTACAGTAGACTCAGTTAACTGACACCCATAAGGATTGGTATATGTCAGATGAATATAAATAGACTTTCCATTAGCCAAAGCTCAGGCAACCAGCAAAAAATGTTGCTGGTTGTCTGAGTTCCGGTTAACAGAGTCTACTGTACTTTCTTGTTTAATATACGTCACTCTGTATTTTTTGAGCTTCCAAATTTTAATGTATGTTCTATTTCAAGCAGAGATTTCTGAACAGCCATATTTGTTCTCATGCTAGACTTTTGCTAACAAACAGCATTATGTAATTTTACAGTATGTTATCTCTGTAATTTCAATTACTGGAATTTCTTAGTTTCACCTTTAATTGCAATGGGTAGTATAACACAGTAGTTAGTAATATGCTCCATGGACAAGTTTGAAATCCTGGATCCAATACTTACTGTATAATTTTAGACAAGTCAATTACATATTTGTACCATACTATTTTTCATCCATATAATGAAAAGGAAGTAATTGTTTTGTACCCCTTATATCACTGGAACCTTAGGTTTGTAAATCACTTTTTAATTTGTTTGGCTTGTAAACATAACTATATCTGTAATAACTGGACTTCTGCTGCATTCTCTCAAACTCAAGTCCCTGCTTTGATAAGGCAAATAGTTCTCTTTTGCTTGTGTCAATTCTTAAAGCATTATTGCTGGATCCCTTGATGATCCAGTAAACTTCATAATTAATTTACCTACATGAAAAACTATCAGGGCATGATCTGTGTCGATCTGTGTCTATCTTTTCTAATACAAACAACTCTATCAATAAAAATGATGTGTTGAGTATTGACATACACCATCCTTATGAAAAAAATATTTCATCTTGATAACTCAAAATTATTATTATTCCTTTTTACAGATAAAGAAAATGTGACTTGGGTTGATTAACTCAATTGTCCAAATTCATTATTAGCAACTGATAAAACAAAATTTGAACCAATGGCTATGTGACCCCTAAACCTAAAATTTAAGTTGTTTACACTGCCTCTCTAAAGGAGTATTGAACTTGCACAAGCCTGAACTATAAACTTCTGTTAGTAGATTCTTACCTACCAGAAATCTATAGAAATCTTTTTCTTCCCCTCATATTTATTGCTTTAACTGCTTTGAGAATTGTCACATGCTTTTCAGATATCTTTCATATTACACTGAAAATGCAGCACTCTAGACGTTGGGTTTTTTCCAGGTACTGATCTTTCCATGTCTTATATTCTCCTCCCTTTGTTTCTCTAGCTGAGGTCTGAGCAGCTACGTAACTGGCTATGTGATCGAGCAGAACACATATCTGATTTTTATCTCAGAAAGTATTGTGATATTGTGTACCACTTACTTCTAACCCAAAAATAGTGCCAGGGACTTGAAACCTAAGACATTTATGTGGCAAGTAGTTTGTCACTATTAAATGTGCCCTTTTTCTCACCATTCATATTTTTTTCTTCTGTGTCTATCTTACACATAAGCTAAAAGATGTTTTTCTAACAAAAATGTTCATGTCAAATTCTCCCAGAACCATTTGGGAAAGTCATTGAATAAACTAATAGTAGGCTTCAAAATCAAGAGTGATTATGTCACATTACTCTTTTTTTAGCAGGGAGCTATTTTTTCCTGTAAATGAGGCACTTTAACATAAGCATGGTTTTACACTGTAAAGTGGAGGAAGATTTGACAAAGATGCCTTTCAGGTGAGATACAAGACAATATCTTTCCCACTTATAGATTAATGTAATAAATAATCAATCAATTAATCAATTAATGCCAACTTTTTCTAATTTAGTAGATAGTGATTAGGAATAGAAACATATACCTTTAGAATTTATCTCTTCTTTATAGCTGAATATTATCTGACATTTTATATTCTGAAAATACTTTATTAAAATCATTCATGTTAGTTTGTCCTTTAAGCCAAATTTTGAAGTGTTATTTCTCTGATTGCCATTTTTGGAGGAGCAAAGTGATTCAGGAAGGTTAAATAACTTGCCCAAATGTGGTCAGCAACTTGATGGTAAAAGTGGAGCTAGGAATCAAGTAGCCCATCTATTTTAGCATAGGTCATGATAACAAGTGTGTTATCTTCATTTTTCATTTTCTCCAGAAGAGAAACTTGAAGACATCATGAAAGTCCATGAAATTAAGTTTACATATAGTGAGGGTCAAGAAAAATACATTTTATAAATTTATATCATTTATATTAATATATGCAGTTCATTTATATAGGAAAGAACTAAGGGTTTAAAATATATATTTCAAATACAGAAATCTTTTGAATATAGAATTTAGCTTGAAGTTAATGAATTATCTTCAGGAAATAATACTAATAATTGTTAACATGTATAAAGTAGCATTCAGTATGGGAAGCACTTAAATTAGTTCATTTGAATTTTATTAAATGCTATGAGGTGAATACTGTGATTCTTATTCTAAAGGAGAGAAAATGAGGGTGTTTGCCATTTCCCCAAGGTCACAGATAACAAGGGTTGGACACAGGGCAATGAAAAAGGTTTCTCTCTTGTTCTAAAAAATCAAATGCTTAAACCCTATATGGCATTACTTTAGAAGCCAACATGTTTCAGAAAATATGTTATATGTTGATTCTAAATATGTTTCTTACACAGTTATAAAATGCACTTGTGTGTATACACAATAACATAGATGAATATAACATAAAAGTACATTAGAACTAAGGTTAAACTTAGTTAAATAAATGCTTTGCTGAACCAAACTGTTGTCACACCTTTAAACAGACGGTAGCAAAATATTTATTCAATATACATGTAATTATAATCTGCATTGAGATGGAGTGCCACACTGGATCAATTTGTAAAAAACTACTTTGGGCAACGTCATTTGTTCTCTGTAATGCTCTGAGCAATTCAGTCCTGATGCAAAGTTTGCATTCTCTAACCAAACAAAAAAGAATGCAATTTATCAGACCTACCATTCTCACAAACCACTTTAGGAACGCTTACTATTTGTATATACTGTTCGTAGCCTCCTTCCTATTATCCCACCCAAAGAAGCTTACACAAATTTTTTCTTCCCCTCACGGAAGTATTTTTCTGAGAGGAGGTTTCTTTCCAATTGATATAACTCCACTGATGCATAGTGCGTTTGTAGATTAACACTCTGGTCAAAAATCTACTTGATTCATATAGATAAATCTTCTTGCATAGGAGAGACTGAGATTTCTCTAAAATGGCACACATGTCAGTTAAGGCAGCCCTAGGTGCTGTAACAACAACAACAACAACAACAACAACAACAACAACTACAACAACTACAAGATGTTTAATGACTTTACACAATGAACACTTATTTCTTAAACACATGAAATCTAAATGGTATTTTCTGATTGGCAGGTGGCTCACATTCAAATGAGCATCTTTCTTTTTGTGGCTCTACAATTACTGTATTTCAATGTGTATAATGTGCTCCTATGTAAAATATGCACCCATGATTTTGGCACAAACTTTCAGGGAAAGTTTTGTTTTAATTTTTTAATTCAAAATTTTATTTGTTTATATTTAGGTATTTGTTTTTTAATTATAAAGGAATTTTAGCATTTTTAAAAACATGTTGTGATACAAGAAATTTTATGTCACAAATAATTGTAAAATACAATAACAGATACAAGGCACAAGAAACTTTATGCATAAATTTTTATATAAAAATGATTATATTCCAGGGTATTATTTTGGCTATGGCTATGGTTATTGATGTCGAGTTATACTTTTTGCTCATAAGCATAAATAAAATAATTAAAAACATTTATATAGATACAGAATTAGTACTACCAATGTATAATGTGCATCGTTATTTTTCCCCTCAATCATTTGGGCAAAATAATGCACATTATACACAGCAAAGTACAATATCTAAGATCTCAGATCCTCTGAATCTAGTCTATAGATAGGGAAAAAAGGAGCATGGGTGGAGCTGGTAATATCCACTCACTTTTAACCATTATGTTTGAGAAGAAACATAACATTCTGCACCTATCCCATTCTTACTTATAAGTTACAGAACCTCACATAGATTCAAATGGGGCTGGGATATACTGAAGCTGGGGGATCCTTTTCCAAGTAACAAGTCTACACTATGAAAAAGAACAGACCATAAATACTGTCTTTGCCAAAGTATACAGAGATGGCATGATATGATTAAGCATTTACCAAGTGAAAAGCAGAGGGCAGGGCATTCTAGGGAGAGGAAAGGGCATGCTCAAGGATTGTGAAAACATAATTAATGTAATATTGTTATAAAAGTGGTAGCTCAGAAGAGGCAGTCACTGACACCCACTGTGATTCCATTAGAAAATGCTGAGCATATGCATATACTCAGCATTTTTACTAAGAAGGAGAAAACGTGGAATTTAGCAAATGGTAGCTCCAGCTATAAAGACAGTTCTGATTCTTGTATGAAAGGAAGACACTTAGTCAACAAACTGTTTTTCCAAAGTCTCTTCTACTTTGGTTTCTAATACAGTGTGAGTTACTAGTGAATGTTAATTTCAACATTTTGCATTCTGGGAAAGTTCCAAGCTAGCTATTACTTAATTGATTCATTTATCAAAAACTCACTTTTATATAATGCTTTCAAAATTCTAAATTCTCTTATTTGGGGCAAGAGATAAGGTGGTCAACAAAATAGACTGTATCCCAGTTCTCATAGAGTTCTCATAAATGCATAAGTTTTATGAGCTAGAGATAATTTCTAAATTGACTGGCAACTGTTTTAAGTTTGAAGTGGGAATGCTGATGGTACAAATGGAAATGACATCTTAATATACATGGGCACTTCTCATTTAAAGACAACTTATTATACATCAAGTTGACAATGCACTGTAGAATTGTATGCCTGAAACCTATGTAATCCTTGCTAACAGATGTCACCCCAATAAGTTTAACAATAAAAATGAATTAAAAAAATAATAAATAAATAAAAAATGAAAAAAAAATAAATAAAGACAAGTTCCGTTCCTATGTCGCATTCAGCGAATTGCTCAGTAAGACAGGACTTTAAAGAGGGATGTCTTGTGGTGTGTTGCGATGCCATAGGGTATGTATTTTTCAAAAGACATCACACAATACCACTCTTACGAATGAAATAGTCTTGTGTGATTGTGAAGGCTTCGTGTAGAGAATACTAACTGACTGAGGGAACAAACAAAGACTTGAGGGGATTCCTGAGACTCACATAGACTGAGAAACCGAATTCCCAGTGCTGGAGAAATGGTGATTAAGCCTCAGTGATCATTAAATAGGTAGGTCATTAAGTGAGGAGTGGCTGTAAAGCCTTTCAAGTGTAGTTTTTATTATTATTTTATTGGTTTGCAGAAGACAATTTTTCAGTGAACAGTGTTATAAAAAATAAAACACGAAATCAAAATTCATATAGAAGGCCATTTTAAAGATACATTGTTTTCTTTTGTACTCTGGAATCTAAAATAAATATTAAAAAATGTGACTAGAATAAACTTCTAGGTGAATTTTTAAACTACTTTATTTCGGGGAATAGATGTTTGATGACTAAATTAGAGATGGACTAGAAATGTTATTGAAAGAATTAATTTGATACATTTGATTAGATCTAAATGTTCATGTATGTATAATTCAATGTAACTTTAAAGGCAACTTCTCAGCCAACACCTGATTCCTTTTAGTTGATTCCACTAGCTGAAATCTGAATTAGAATTCATTTTTCCATTTAAATGCAGATTCAGACTTTCCACTTCAGGGAGGAAGAAAAGTCATTTCTTTTGACTGATATACTAATACACAGGGACGTTTCATTTACATGAATATTCCTTCCCAGCAGATGAGGTCTTTCCTGTGGTATCTAGAATATTTATTGCAATGATTTTATAAACTTCTTGTATTTATTTCATCATATTATGCTACAATTTTATGTGCTAAATATTGGATATAAATATAAATTAAACTTTCAGGTAGCATTGTAGAGGTATGTAGGAATTTAAAATTGGAAGTGGTGAATTAAATAGCATTGAGAGACCAAATCAAAATTGAAATAGAGTATACTGAAAAACTAGGTGCATTAATATACTGATAGATATGTAATATGTAGAACTATTTTATGTCTTTAATTTTTAATTATTCTTTAAAAATTGAATCCTGGTAAGATCATTTTAAAATAAAGTCTTGTATTATGTATGACAACTCAACTAATGTATACCTGAGAAGCTGCTACACTTATTTCCAATGTGGAACTTTAAAACACAGAAGAAAATCAAAGAGTAGAGATAAATCATTGTAAAATAGTTGTATAAGCATTTTTTATTGTTAGTATATTATTAAATGATTTCTTATTGAACTAACTAAAAAGATAGCTCCATTTTAGTGAAAATGCATGATAATTTTGCCAGTTCAAATGTTATGAGAACCTAAATCCAAATATGTATATATGCAATAATCATCTTTTCTAGGTTGATACTTACATGTGAACAAAAATTAAAGTTAGAAAATAATATTTATGCATATTTCAGATGTTTAATAAAAAATTTTAGAAAGTTATTTTTATACTGTATCTCCTCCCTCAGAAGAGATTCCATCTGGTAGAATATTATTTATGGCACATAGTACATTTTGTCATTATCAAGGCATGAACATTTTCACACATTCATTAAACAAAACACATTTTGAATAAATCTTATGTGCTTGGTGCTGGAGACTTAGAAGTTAAATAACCAATCTCCAAAGCATGTAGCATGAATCTAAGTTAAAAGCAAACTTTTAGTACTCTATTTTATACAATTTAATGTGAAACACATTATATATCTGAAACACTATAACAGTGGTTTTTCTAACACCATCCTCTTCAAGTTCTTATGATTTCTCTGGTAGCACCTTCTAGGTTTCCCTAGGAACTCCATTTGTGTTTGTTTGTTTGTCTGTAATATTCCAAAATAATTCTGAACAATGTGCTCTTGTTGGTCTATTCCACCCAGCAGTGATCTTATCCAGGTGCACCCCACCATCTCTCATCTCTATCAGTAATTATCAAACTTCACTGTATGTAAGAATTAAGCAATACTACATAAAAAGAATAAGGCTGGTGGCATTACACTTCCTGACTTCTATTTATATTACAAAGCATCAATAGTCAAAACAGCTTGGTACTGGCAGAAGAACAGAAATAGAGACCAATGGAATAGAACTGAAAACCCAGAAATAAACCCACAAATATATGGACAAATAATTTTTGATAAAGGAGCAAGAAACATACAATGGGTAAAAGACAGTCTCTTTAGTAGGTGGTGCTGAGAAAACTGGAAAAACATATGCAAAAGAATGAACCTGAGCTATGAACTCTCTCCATATACAAAAATTAACTCAAAATGGATTAAAGACCTTCATATCAGACCTGCAACAATAAACTTTATAGAAGAAGACATTGGTACTAAACTTATAGACCTAGGACTCAAGGAAGACTTCATGAACCTGTCCTCAAAGGCAAGGGAAGTAAAAGCAAAAATAAATGAATGGGACTATATCAAACTAAAAAGCTTCTGCACAGCAAAAGAAACCATCAACAAGGCAAAGCTCAGTCAA